>CAVNYN010286674.1:9719-22095 GCA_963692815.1 Nyctanthes arbor-tristis | reverse complement strand
AAACTGCAAGACGAATACTTGGTGAGCTGATACTTAAAGAACATTAACATTTACCTCTTCTGGCATTCAATCTTTTCTCAAAAAGGCGATCTGGGTCAGACCCTTCTAAACACGCCGCATAAAGAATCATCCTAAAACGCCATCATTCGCCAAAAACTTTCAATAAAAAACCCAAGAAATCCCTAAGATGCTGACTAGCGCATGCAAGGACACAAAAAAGACAAAAAAGGAGCAAGAATGATAGCATACAAAGCAAGTTCTCGGGCGGCTCTGGGACTGCAGAATCTACCACTTTTGTCCATTTTGGGAATCGCGTCCTTGGGGCTGGATTTTTCAGCAACTTCATCAGTGGTTAGAGCCCAAGGACGTAAAAGAGAACTCTCGGAGCAGGGCAAGAAGAGACGCGGGCGTTTAAGGAAACAATAGTAGAAAAAAGAATATGAAATTTTGGGGGAATTGGAGGCGAAACTGAAGTGGGTTCTTGAATATGTTGGTGTAAATTGAGAATTAAAGGAGAAGAGATTATGATTCACAGAACATGCACGAAATGGAGAAGCAGTAGATGAACTGATAACAGAGTTTGGCCCCATTGCTGCCTGCCTTATCAGTTCACCTTCAGCTCTACTCTTGAAAAATCTTGCCGCAAAAAATGGGTAATATGGGACTTTGCATACGGGAAAAATTAAAAATTGCTTCATATTCCCCTATCTATTGACTTATCAGCGAACTAGTACTCATTCTATTTCCTTTTTCTTTTCATTTTTAATTGGGTTCTTTTGATTAAAAAAAACCCTTCCTTAAAGAAGGGTTTTTGAAAAATACCTCTTAACTAAAACTAATTGCAAAGATCTCATTCTCCATTACAAAAGTACCTGAAACCAATTTCAATTAAAATTCATTTTTTATTAATTATTATTTTATTATAAATAATGATAATGATAATAATTAATAATCTTTTTAACCACCGCTAAATTGTCATCAATGTTACCGCTGCCGCTGCTTTCAACCATCAACCACAGACTTTCGACCAGGGGTGGCCAAGGGCAACCACCGCCTTCCAACCACTTAGTAAAACCAATAGAATAAAATAAAATAAAATCACATAATATAAAAAAAAATAATATTACCAAAATCGGGGAAAAAATTTATTTTAACAATATTTTTCACACGGAAAAAATCATGTTAACGGAGAGCAAAATGTTACCAGTGAGGAAAGTAACAAAAGAAACCAATAAATAACAAAAAAGTCAACCGAAAAATAGTTATATCGTCGCTGGTAAATAGTAACAAAATAACCCAAAAATGCAAAAAAGAAAAACCAAAAAAGAAGGGTAACGTATCATAGAATAATGTTACCACTGGTAACCGACACAAAACAACTGGGTAACAAAGTAAAAAAGTCACTAAACAATCTGGTAACAAAAACAACCAATTCATAGTAATAGCCCAACATAATGGTGGAGTCAGACACTATTAGAGAGATATGCCGGAGAAGTGAGTCGTATAGTAAGCATGGCAAAATCTTTTATATATATAATTCTTTTTTTTTTTTACAAGGAAAAAATTCCTTTTTTGGGAAGGAGGTGGGGGAGGCACACCATGGCCCCGTCTCCCTCCTTCAGGGTCCCAACATAAACAAGAAAAACACCATCATCAACGGAAACGGTAGTAACAAAGTCAAAAAATCAATATCATTGAACAACATTAACAAAACAATCCAACAAAATCTTATATATATTAAAATAGAATAGTGGTCATATGCAAGTTTTCCAGCCAAAATCATTATCCTACTTTTATATGTTTTTTTTTTAATTTTTTATTTTATAATAATAATAACAACAATAATAATTATTATTACCCATTATCTCCAGCAAAAAGTAATACTTATCCATTAGTTACATTTTGTTATTATTTTATAACAATATACAAAAATTTATATATTTTTTTATTATATATATAATATGCTATTTGTTATACATTAATATTTATTATCAATATTCTATTACTTTTTTAGTTATCCTCAAAAATTTAATATTTTTTCAAAATTATAACAGTTCATAGACATATTTCAAATATTGGGTTATTAAAACTTCTTCTTATTTCGATTAACTTTCTACTCGTGAGATTAATGATATAATAATAAAGTAAAATTAAATCAGTTTCAAAATTTTTACTTTAATTCAATACGATAAATCACACCTCATAAAACTTAGGGCTATATGTTTAGTACATTACTTAATTTATTATTTATTTTTCTTTGGGAACCTATATATTGGTAAAAATTTAAGTTGAGGGGATATGATAGTAATAATATTTGATGATAATAATTTAGATTAAAAATAAATAATTCTTTTGATTCTTTTTAGAACAGAAAGTGGTTAAAAATTAATTTTAAGCTTAAATGGTAAACTATATATAATTTATCCTTTGTTGTAATATTGCTTCACTTGAGTTTTTTGTAATAACAGACTTTGTACTTTAGATTTTTTAGAGTATATTTAATGAATAGTGAGAGGAAATGCGAAAAATAAATTTTGTAAGAATATATGGTGGAGAATGAATGTGGAAAATAATTCATTCTAATAAATAAATATCATCCATACCCTATTGAATAAGGACGTGGGTGTAGAATATTTCTAGAGTTATATAAATTTTGTATTGTCTCTTTTCCATCGTTTCTTAGTTTCTATACTCAATATGAAATTAATTTTATAAAAATTTATCATTCTCGTTTTTATTACTTAATAGTATTGTTCTATGAATAACAATTTAATTGATTTTATAATTTAATTAGTTTTATACTAAGTGAAATTATTGTACGCTTAAATTTAATTATATTTATGTATATTACTAATATATGTATATGAGTGAGTAGTTCGCAATAAAATTATGATTATTTAATTTTTCAAATTACTACGCATTTTTTGCTAATTATTTTATTCTGTACAATGCACGAGTATACAACTAGTCAAAAGAAAAAAAAGAAATATAAAATATAAAAATAAACAAGGAAAGGAGCGGAGACAGGATCAAGGGGTAGCCCGAATGGTAAAGGGCTTAGTCCCTTATCGGGAGCTTCCGGGTTGAGTCCCACCATCCTCCTCCCCTATATCCCCCATGTAATAAAAAGAAAAAGAGGAAAGGAGTAGAGACGTGAAATTCCAAGGGCCAAAAAAAAAAAAAAGTCAGCGGCAACCATGAATCAATTAAGTGCTATTGTTTTTGGTGCTTTATCTGCCTTTGCTCATCTTGGATCCTTGGGTCAAAGGAGCTGCATTCATGGTTATATTGACAAGAACAGTATTTTTAGAACTTTGAACACTAGGACTACACTCATTGACACGTATGCAAACTGTGGGAGGATTTTGCAGCTTCCACCCCTGTCAAAATTCCGTTAAAGAAAATATCGATGTACAGTGATGGTGGTGGTCAGGGCCGGCCCTGTGATTTTCAGGGCCGGAGATGAGCTCCAGTTCCTCCATAAAATAGGCCCCCACATAATCCGGAAGAAAAAACTTTTACCATTAAGTACAACATATATAAAATGCAAAAGCACAATAATATACCATACGTTACTAAAAAAAAAAACATTAAACATTAAACATCCAAATATCCAATTCCAATAATCCAATTCCAATAGTGAAACTAGACAACTAGTTACCGCCTAATGCCTATTGTGACATCCAAATTCTTTTAATTATCCATTCTACGAAGTCGATTAAAAATATAAGGACCAAATTTAATGTGCACACAAAATTTAGGATTAAAGTGGAAACAAGAATTTTGTAAAAAAAAAAAAAATCCAGAATTTTCGGGAGACTTGGCTGGGCCAAGTGATCCATATATATATATATATATATGTATGTATAAACCAAAAACAAAGCAAAAAACAAGACAAAAGCAAAAGAAAGAAAGCAAAAGGAAAACAAAAGAAACCGTCCCTGCCTCTGCCGAATTTTGTGGGAAAAAAAGGGGAAAAGTTGGAAGAATCTTGGGAAGGGACTAGAAAGAACAAGTAAGTGTTTAACTCCAAAGCTTTGGACTTACATAAATTAAGAAAATAAGATTTATGGAAATTTTAGGAACATTTAATATTAGGTTATGATTTTATTTAATATATGTTCTAAATGCATCAAATAGTTATTTGATAATGAAAAATGAGATTCTTGATGTTATTATAGGGATTATGGTAGCTAGGATAAAGATGAAGTTTATATGGATGAAATTTTAGATAGAGTATGTAAATTGAAACTTTTGATATAAGTTAGTGTTATGGTTACCATGGCAATTTAGAAAGTGGGTGAAGTTAAGGATGAATGTAAGAAGTAAATGACTTAAGATTTAGTAGTAAATGTGAAAATTTATTTAAGACTAAAACTAGTGTTTAAAAATTTAGAATTAGTGTTATTTGCTATTTTTAGTAGGCATTGAGACTTTAATGTGTGATGTGCCTACAATTTCTAAGGTCGAATAAAATCTAAAATATTTATATAAATGGGGCAAACTATACGTTTAATGGGAAAGTAAAGAAATCTTAAAAAGTTTAATGAAATGGGAAATTTTGTACTCCAAGGAATTTTCATATTTACGTACTTTAGTTAAGTAGAGAATTTTTACAAATACATTAAGTTACAAAGAACATAAATGAAAAGAAAATGAGAAAAGAATTGTAAATAAATTAAATTATATTTGACGGATGAAATAATATAATAGATTATTGATTCTATTATCAATCTATGTTATAGGGGACACAGAAGAGATTGGAAAAGCTTACCAACCAAATTAAATCGCATATATAGCCAGTGAGTAGAATTTCTCTTATCCCTTAGAAATGAATTTACCATGCTTTGATATTTTATCTATGATGTTATGAAGTTATGATAAGTGTTTTTATGGAGTTTTCTTTAAGAATTTTCATTGCATTCGAGAAGTTATAAACTCAATGTATTGTTTAAGAATTTCAAAGATATGATGTATTTGACATGCAAATGTTGAAGGATTTGAAAATTTCCCAAGTGTATCCTATGTCATGAATGTGCTGCCTACGGGCGTAGGGGCCTATATGGCTCAAGCTGACTAAATAAACGCCGCCTATGCGAAGGGGCCTATGTGCTAGCTATGGCTCAAGCTGTTCATTGTGCCGCCTAGGGCGAAAGCGTCATAAGGTACCTATGGCCCAAGCTGATTGTCTATGCGCGTATGACTTGATATTATGATTATGTGATGTTGGATACGCTTTTGGGGTGAATTCCATGATGATCTTGAAAATAAGTGAATTTCATGATGTTTCTATCGTTGTAACGATTTATAAATAAAGATGATTTACTTATGATTTGCTTGGACGAAAATAATAATGATAAAGATGGTCTTGTTTAAAAGTATGAAGGTTTCTTAATATTCCACTCACTGGGGGTTAATGCTCACGAAAATACTTTTCAATGTTTTCGCTTCCAGGTATTAACTGAAGTTTGAGCAACACTTGGAATCTATTATGGAGACGAGCCTTTTACCAAGGTCGGCATGATCAACTAGAAATGTAACAAGGAAATGTGTCTTGATGTGGTGAAATACATTTTGATATGTTGACATGCTTATGTATATTAAGAAGAAAAGAATAAGTCTAATATACTTTTGAATTTATATCTTTATGTAGAATTTGTTATGTTATGATACATATTGGCTTGGTGTGTTGTGGCGGTTGGTTGGGGTTTTGGATTGTGTTGGAGTATGGGTTTGGTGCAGTTTTTGTCGTACAGGACGGTTTATTCGTAAAATATGGGAGATGCTGCCAAAATTTTTAGGAAATTTTAACAAGAAAACGAGCCTAGGCGGTGAATTCTAACTTCTAGTTAGAATTTATCGTCGGCGCACGCCACATTTTTAGTATAATACAGATACTAGAGGTGGGGCGTGTTACCTATGGGCCTTTAAAAAAAAATTTATCCATCATTTACCTTCATGCTTTAGTAGTCTAGCAGAGGATCTAGATAGCACTGGCGACTCAATTGGCAAAGGGAGATAGCCTGGTTACTGTAGTAGTCTAGTAGAGAAGCAAACGCCAAAAATCAAAGCTTGAAAAATTGAAATTGAAAATTTTCTTTAGAAAAGCCCAGAAAAAAATGCAATTGGATTCACTAAATTACAATTTAGTAATTAGAAATTTAAGAATTAGGATTTAGGGTTAGGATGATTAATGTCAATGAAGTTGTGAATTTTGGCACTTACCCAGCGAATCGATTGATGGAGCTGCGGCTGCCTGCACCTGGACGGCTGGACGTGGAACTGCTGCGCCGGCGCTGGTGGTTGACTGGACTGGACTGCTGATGGTCACTGGTTAGTGCTTGTCTGCTTGAGCTTTGGTCCTCTGTTCTCCTCTGTTCCAGGCGCAGAAATTATGTTTTAAGTTTTTTTTTTTTGGTAAGTTGGATCTAAAAACGGCCAAAGTCTTGGGCCCTTTTTGTTTGGCCTACAGGCCTGAATTACTTAAAAAAAAAGGTTTTTTAGTTAGTTGGGCTAGGTATAATACTTACTTTTAGGCCCTTATTTTTTTGGGCCTGATGGGCCGGCCTCACTCGTCTCACTACAGGGCTGGCCCTGGTGGTGGTTCTGGTACGAAAATTTGGTGTACGGTTATGGTGGCGCCCGACAGCCTTGGAGGATGGTGAAAGGATGGGAAAGTGGTGAAGAATACAAGGGTGGTGGTTGGGGTTTGATAAAAATTATATAAACACAATTTAGGGTATAAATCAACAATAATAATATAATATAATATAATTATTATAAAAATTTATAAAATAAATTAAAAAGAGGGGGTATATTTACAATGGAAAGGGGTATAATTACAAATAGTTTCTATGAATGGTGTAAATGTAAATAGAGCACTCAAAAGAGAGGAAAACTTCTAATCATCGCTTTTTAATTTCTGATAATGTGCGCCATATAATAATCCAATTTAACTCACAAAAGCCCATCATAGCTAATAGGCAAGGGTCAAAAATTGCCCACGTAAAAAGCTAGCAGAAGTTGACTCGTATTAGATACTAGAAAAATTATGAGTTTTATTGTTTGACTTAATGAACTATTTCATCAACCCAAACCTTTGTTAACAAAACCATAGGAGCATTTCCAATATAGGGATAAAAAATTCAAATTTGAGTTTTCTTCCAATAAACCAATTAGTGTTAAGACCAACGACCTACCTTTTTGAGGAAAAAATTTGCCAAATTTTGATTTAGAGTCATTCAATGGCTCTATAAGAAGTCACTTTTACTCACATAGTGCATAAGCCCACATGTGTCCGAAACCCATGTGAGTTTGTAAAACGACATGCAAATTCATGTGAAAAAATAAGTATGACAGTTATAAAGCAATCAATGACTCTAAATCAAAAATTGAAATTTGGCCTCATATTTACATTCCCGTCCTCTCTCTATAGTCTTTTCAACCTCATTCCCCTGACACGAGAGATATCCTACTTAGAATAGGAAGGAAAAATATTTTGGTCTAGACGTGGGTTTTTAGTATCGCCGATCGTTAAGGAGGCTTTTCTCCCTTACTCATTCAGAAATATATTAAATAGTTGTCTGTTCGTCCTCTTCTCTTATTTTTATTCCATTGCAATACCTCTTCTAACATTTCAATCTTGCGGTCAGATCCACCGCATAGCGGTATACTAGTTGTCGTTTGAACGGAGGCTTTTCTTCCCACTCGCCTAAAAAAACCATACATGATTGTCTGTCCTTCCTCCTCTGTTCCATTGCAACCTTCTCCCTTCCCTTTTTCTTTTTACACTTCAATCGGTCGTGATCCACCGTATAGCGGTATACAACTAGTAATAACATTGGAAAATCAAATTGGTTTTTGGAACAAGTCGGCAGAAGAATCGGGTGAGAATTGATCAGACGCGTGAAAAGGTTCTTTGTTACTGCAAATGCATTTCACCGGTGGTTATTCTCACCGGTGGCGAACTCCCAACCACCGCTTGTTGCTGCAATTGCGTTTCACCCCAACAATGGTGGATTGGGTATGTGTTTCATCATCACCACTGTCAAAATTCACATTGCTTTGTAATTTTTTGCTATTTTACTACAAAATTCCCAATTTTTACATTACATGCTAGGTGCTAATTCTACATTATAAAGACTGTTTCTTCAAAATCAGCTTCGGATATTTATATCAATTAAAGCATTTCCGTGAACTCTTGAAAATTATACTGATACTCACCACAAAAAATCCTACCATATATCCCAACCCGAATGGAATAGTGTACCATGAAGTTTCATGATCTTCCTCCTGTTCGGCCGGTGGCAATGTCTTGTTTTGATCTCCGGTGCCTGTTGCAGAGCAAGCTCGTGGCAGTAATGGCCCGCAAAGTTTAGGATTCCCCGCAAATGAAGTGTTTGTGAATGTGTCAAACTGACCACCCTTTGGAATCTCTCCTTCTAAATCATTGTTTGCCACTGTGAAAGATGATAAGAAATGGAGTTTTGTTAGTGATTCTGGGATCCTGCCTGAGAGATTGTTATTCGACACGTCCAGTATCTCTAAATTGTCGAGATTGGATAATTCACTTGGAATGCTTCCGTCAAAGTGATTGTCGTTCAGAAACAGTTCGCGGAGAAGCCTTAGGCGGCCTAACTCTGCTGGAATTTTCCCAGTCAGACTGTTATACCCAACTTTTACTCCCCTTGGCAAGTTAAATAGTCTATTGTATTGGAGACTGTTGAACATGAAAGGGAATGCTAAATGGCTCAAGTTTGAGTCTGTGTCATCAGCTATCAAAGCTTTCAGGTTGCTTATTTCTTTAGGAAGCTCCCCTGTCAGGTGGTTTTGAGTGAGGTTCAGGGTGAAAAGGCTAGGCATCGTTCCCAGCCATTTGGGGATAGGGCCTGTGATTTGATTGTACGACAGATTCAGCAATTTAAGTTTCTTTAGCTTTGAAATCCAAAAAGGCACTTCACCTTTCATTTGGCATCCACCCAGTGTCAGAATCTGTAGATTTTGGAACCCATCAAGATTCAATAAACTGTAATCATTCGGCACAGGTTCATCTTTGAAGCACCTTGACAGGAAAAGAACTGTCAGATTGTCGCACCTCATCAGAATCCTTAAAGCACCGAGAACGTTGGACAGGAAATTATCTGAAAGTGAGAGGTGCGACAACGATTTCAGGCCGGCCATACAGGCTGGAACTTCTCCAGTCAACTGATTATATGCAAACCGAACGGCAATCAAGGATTTACATAAGCACAGACTAACTGGAATATTTCCGACAAAGCTGTTGCTTCCAAAATCTATGGCTTCCAGTTTCTGGAGCCCGGAGAAATCAAGATTTGCAATTTCTCCTCCCAAACGGTTATTCCTCAGGAGCAGCGTCCCGAGGCTGGTGCAATTCATCAAAGAAGGTGGCACGGAACCATTTAGGTTGTTAGTATGGAGAATCAGCTGGATCAAATTCGACAGCAACCCAATATCTCTAGGGACCTCACCGGTCAATTTGTTGTCATTGAGTTCTATAATGGTGAGATTCGAGAGAAGAGCTATGCTATTGTTGACAGGTCCAGAGAAGTTGTTGTTAGGCAAAGAGATTACTCTCAGTGTCTTCACACTGTAAAGATCATAAGGAAGCAATCCTGAGAGAGAGTTGAGACCTGCCCTGAAAACCTCCAGTTTAGAACACCTTCCAATGCCTTGTGATACATTGCCAATGAATTTGTTCTTGGAGAAATCCAAAACCTTAACAAGACCTGAATTGATGCAAATAGAAGTTGGAAGGGGACCTGTAAAGCTGTTGTTGCTGACATTGAAGCTGATCAAACCCGATACACCATGGAACAATGGAGATTCACTCGACCCGTTAAACTGATTGCTGGATAGATCTACGGTGTGAATTGAAGCAGGCAAGCTATAGTCTGGGGTCCCAGACAGAAGATTAAAACTCAAATCAAGTGATTCGAGATGACTTAAGGTATGAAAAAGTGTGAACGGAAGAGGACCAGATAACTTATTGTGGGATAAATTTAGGTGAGACAGAAATGTAAGGTTCCCAAGAAACTCAGTTATGGTTCCCATAAGAGCCTTCCCCGGTAAAGATAAACCCCTGACCCGAGCCTCCTGGTTGCAGGTTATACCTTCCCATTTGCAGCAATCCGCGGATGACCAGTTGAGGGGAACCCCTCGTGGAGGGAGAGAAAGATGTTTGTAGAAGGATAAAAGCGAATCCCGATCAAGTTTCTCACAAGAAAGCACCTCTGATGCCTGTAGAGAAGAGAGTAAAAGGAAGAGGAAAACTAGGATTGGCATTGAACAAAATGAGATTTTCTTGATGGTAAGAGATGTCTGTTTCTTGTTTAGTTGTTTATCTTGAAACTGAGATATATAAAGCGATATCAGTGGGCTTCCACCATGAATAGATGGGAAAGGAATAGAATGGGGATGGGCAATGGATTTTCATACGATGAAGTGTCAGTGTGCAAATAGCAGTCTTGAAGTCAACTTGTAATTACCTGTGGAGAAGGAATTCCCTGTACACCAAACAAATGGTCTAGTTAGGTGTCCCCCCTGGGACAAACTCACGAACTAGAAACCCTTTAATTTAGCGGACTTTCAAAATCCGCAGCAGCAAATGAGGACCAACGGTCTTTTCTTCAACTTAAATAGCACTTAGGAATCTTTATCCTTTACACTTCTTTATATATATATATATATATATATTAAGGGTCTTAATGATTGATTTTTGGCGATAAAGGTCCAACATCTTTTAAAAACTGGCAAGTCATTTCATTTTAGTAGAGACCGTCTGATTTTCGTTTATCTTTGTCCACCACCTCACCTGACCATTGTATGAAGGCTTAATTTGTACATCCAAGATTCATTCACATAGCCGACAATGTTCGCTATACCTTTCAAAAGAAACTTGAAATGAAATGATGAAATAATTTCTTTAAATATAAATGGTTAGGTGAGGTTCACGAGCAAAGATAAATTAAATGCAGCTACTTGCTAATTTTTAAAAGGTTTTCCACTTTTAAAAAATCAAAATTTAGAACACGCAAGTGTAAAAAAGCATAAAGGTCAGGGAACTCCATTCCTGTTAACTTGAAAATAATTTGCCCTCTTTTTGGATCGTGTCCAAGGCTCCGAGTTGCTAAATTAGAAATTTCTGTAGTGCTTTTTTGCCTTTTTCTAGCAAGTTGATGCACTAAAATCCATTTCATTGAAGGAGAGTTCAATTGGGTTAAAGATTCTCTATTATTTTAAACATTTTGGACCTATATCGGCATTATTTATGCACACAGGTACAATCACTCAGTACCATCAGGTCTATTTCAAAGGAAGAATTGGTAACGCAGACTTGTGTCAGGGTATGTTCCTAGTGTGAATTTTAGACTCTCTTGAGGTCTACTAATGTTTACATATTCTAGAATAATAATAATAATAATATATGATGATAATCCATCTCTAGTTTTTAATAGTTGGTTATCCATTCAATGTGACGACTCTCGTGCTTTTACGAACTTTCAAATATTTCCTTCTTTCTCTGTTGGGTAGGTTAATAGAAAGATTTGGAACATCCTAGTGGGTTTGGATCGATTAAGAGCATCTCTAATGTAAACGTAGATGTGTAGATGATAGGGAGGAGAAATATGAAAAGAGGATGATTATTTTATGTGAATACGAATTGAAAGAATAATGTTATTCATGTAGACTGGAGAGTTGACATTTTGGCATTGAAAGTTTAATATGTGAATCTCGTCATGTATTTAGGGTTGTCTACCCATTTTCTAATGTGAAAATGACAATTAAAATGGAAACAGACCTCCAATTTAAATAAATAGCAATACTTAAATTGGAAGAAGTATATGGAAAAAGAGGGAGAAAAATAAAATAGAGGAGAGAGATATAACGAATTTTAAAATAATGATAAAATAATATTAATATCAGTAGAGAATGCGAAATTGTATATGGATTATAAATAAATATGAAGTTTTTTAAGAGACCAACATTAAATTTTCTATAGAAATAGATCGGGCTCTGAGTTTGGAGTCTGACTACCAATCATAGGGAGCTATGTGTATTTTAAAATACACGTGGCCCCCTGTAATTGGTGGTCAGATTTTAAACTCGGAGCCTGATCTGTTTCTATAGCCGGACTGAGACCAACTTTACTCCAAAAAACAAGAAACTACTTGTTTTAATAAACATCATTAGCTTTTTGATTTTTTAGGCAATGTTGGTCTCTTTGGTTCTTCAGAAAAACTCTTATAAGCATCGAACATGAAATGAAGAGAATGTGGAGGAAAAACGGGGGGGGGGGGGGGGAGAAAAGTGATTTAGAACAAATAAAAACTAAAAAGACAATTGAAAATATACGAGA
>CAVNYN010286673.1:0-79242 GCA_963692815.1 Nyctanthes arbor-tristis | reverse complement strand
AGGACCCGTGGCGTTTTGCAACTCCATCCAGGACACATAGCTGTAGAGATGAGTTATGGGGTCGATTTCCCCATTGTAGGTCCCAATTTGAGGGAGCTATCTTTGGTGGCATAACAGCCTCCCTGACCTTGGGCACAAAAGGTGAAGGCCTTCCCCATAAGTTATCAGCATCATTCCCTTTTGCTTGTTTCTGCTCCAGGTCATTGAGTCTTCTCCTTAGGTCATTCAACTTGTGGATTTGCTAAGGAGCATGATGCTGTCTCCTGGGGAGCTCTGTGGGATGGCTCGACGCATAATTATACTTTGGGGTGAGGGAAGGTCTCCTTCGTCATTGGCGTGTGTCTCTCGATTGTAAGGGTTCAGGTGATCGTTGTGTTCTAGGACCTCGCTGGGGTTGAGGTCCTAGTCTCCAGAACACGCTTTCATCATCCACATATGCCAGGGTTAAAGCTCCTCTAGCACTAAGAGTTGGCCAAGCTAAGCTCTGTGTGGCTGAAAAAGCAAAACTTAGCTGTCTTCTCACATGTTCTCTTGGTGGGTTAGCTCGAGAGGGCGTCCTCTCAACATTTTTAGCTCACCAAGAAGAATCTTCTTGTGATGACTCATTCACATAGTGTGAAGGAGGTGGCAGTTTCTGCTGTTCGTGCAGCTGCCTAACTTCCTGGGTAAGAGCTTTAAAATGCCTCCTCAAAGCTTCAATTTCAGATTCAGGAGCTCCTCGCGAAGGTCCTGCTTCTGATGTCCTCATTTGTCTTCTAAATTTTAGGGGGACTTCAACATTGTGACTCCTCGTTCTTTCATTTTGAGTGCATTTTTTACTCATTTTTAGGTTACCGGAACTTATGAGCTGGATTTTTTAAGACTTCCTACAGACGACGCCAATTTGTTGATGACAAATTTTTCCTTGACTCAACAAATGAATTTATTTACGCAGGAAACTTGTATTTGAATTGATTTGAGTAATAAATGTAGAATCTAAGGTGAAGTTGGTGGAGTTGCAGAGAGAGTAAGTGAGAGAAATAAATGTTTTGTGAAGACAAAGATATTGCAAATGAGGAGGACCTGTAAATTTGGTGTAAGAATTGGCATGTAATGATTATAAGCTTTAAATGCTTAGCCAACGAGAAGCCTTGTAAGTACACCTAGTTGGGGTATATGTCATGCTTTTTGACCAATTGCAAGCTAATTGTCTGTATGGGGAAGACAAATGCCAACTTTATAATTAATGATGCTGTAACATCAACCTTAAGAGATTAGGTATGCAAGTTGGCTTGCAAGTTACATCACAGCTAGCATGAGATGAGACCCGAAAGGTCTTGAGCTCGTGAGGTAAGACCTGAGAGGTCATGAGCTCGTGAGATGAGACCTAAGAGGTCGTGAGCTCGTCGATGAGACCTGAATGAGACCTGAGAGGTCGTGAGCTTGTGAGATGAGACCTGAGAGGTCGTGAGCTCGTGAGATGGGACTTGAGAGGTTGTGAGCTCGTGTGATGAGACCTCGTGAGATTAGACCTGAGAGGTCGTGAGTTCGTGAGATGAGACTTGAGAGGTCTTGAACTCATGAAACTCACAAGGTGATTGGCCGTGGGACCACACAGTTTGAGCTGCCAACTAGTGGCCCGGTGGGCCAGTCCTTATACTTTAGGTATAAACAGTACCACTTATTTTAAGAGATAAGGCTATACAAGTTGTCTTACAGCTGGCAAGTGTGCTTGAGCTCAGAAGCTGAGTTTAAGTGCTGACCTGTTGAGCTAAGGAGCTGACTTCAAGTGCAGACGAGTTACGCTTAGGAGCTGAGCTCGAGTGGTGACCTGTTGAGCTAGGAAGCTATCTTCAAGTGCTGACCTGTTGAGCTCGGGAGCGGAGCTCAGGTGCTAACCTCATGGGCCTAGCTGCCAGGTCACCAACTTGTTATCTAGAAGGTCAGCTCCTTAACTTAGAAGCTGTTAACTTTGACCTCACGCTTGGTATCAACAAGTTTAATATAGTAAATTGGGATTACGTTTGAAGTTATAATAAATTAGGATTAGGATTAAAGGACAATTTGGTAAGGAATACACAATTAGGAATACGTGATTTAAAATTCTCAATATTACATGTATTTTTTCCTATCTAATAATATTAGAGTTTAAATTAAATATGCTTGGAAAAAGGTTTCTCAACAAAATTAAACGTGATTGGAATAAGACCCAAAAATTAAACGTGATCGGACACCAAAAATTAAGATAATGGGTGGATTAGTATTTTATAAAATTAGGGATTTCTAAAAACCGCTTTCCATAAAATTGGGGTTATCTAAATTTTTACCATATATTGACATACGACTGGAATTAGTATTTTATAAAATCAAATCTGCAAGAGGTTAATTAGGATTTGAGACATGAAAAGATAAGCAAGGAATTAGTATTTTATAAAATTAGCGATTCATAAATATCGGATTCTATAAAAATAGGATCCTATAAAATATGCAAAAAGATAGTTAGGATCCTGAATTTTTAAAGATAAGGAAGAAATTACGTGAAGTTTATCAAAAATTTCGAGGGCGATATTGATTACCCATAGTAAATGTCAAGTTATGATGGAACGACAGCCGGCGGTGTACAATCAGGGGTTGCACCAAAGATTTTCCAAAACATGGACCTCCAACCTTTCTGATTGAAGCCAATCATATGTTGAGAAACCAAAGATAGCTGAGAGCCTGATAAAATGAGGATAGCCACTAATCAGTTTCGTCGTATTTGAAACAAACACGTGCCTACAAACAAAGGACTGATACAAATTGAATTTGATGTTTGCATAATCCAAATCCAGCATATTCAAGAGAGAGGATTGGGATGAAGACTAAGAAATCTGCGGTAATGAAAAAGGAGATGTGAATTGGGGAGTAGATAATGTAATCGGTGCAAATGAACAGTGATAAAATGATTAAATCTAAAGAAGGAAATTTAAAATAAAAAAATTAAATAATTAATTAAAAGAAAATAAAAACAAATGAATAGCCAAGATAAGTGCATAAAAATGAATGGCTAACATTATATCTACAAATTTAGAAGGTGTCTTTAGGCGGGAAAAAAAGAGAGGAAAATATCCTCTCTTTAAGTTGTGTGTGTGTGTAGAGAGAGAGAGATATTAGAATCAAAATTACGATTCATATTTAATCACACGCGTAGGCACAAAACATCAACATATTTTAATGAATATTATTATGTATGTATATATGTCAGGTGAAAAATTCCTACTACTTCCCTCCCATAAATAGATCTATTCTCATTTTCATAAGCATTAAGAAATGTTCAATTAATTTTGTTAAAACCGTATAATCTAAAAACTTTTTTCCTAATGCACCCTTTAATCCTTGTTTTAAAAGGCAAAGTTGAATCCCGATCTAGGCATGCCTTTTACAAAAAATTTCAGGTGCTCCAGAAATTCCTTAGGGTATTCTTAGCTAATGAAAAACGTAAATGTGGGTTTTTGGGCTCCATTTTTGGGGCCCTTAAACCCATATGTGGATTGTCTCGCCTTTTACGTCTCGACATACTTCACATCTCAAGGCACCAATTTGAGACACTTTACGGCAAGACTTATGCCTTCGACATGGAGGCATACGCCTTTGGGGCATCATCTCAATATATGAGAGGCGTGAGCGTCAACTTCTTGTGGCGCCTTGAGACTCGTTAAATAGGGAAGATGACTAATATTTTAACTATACATCAATCAATAGTAATTTAAAAATGATCTCCCTAAGACAACCTACATTATATTTGTCTAATGATCCCCCGTCACTTACTCACTTATGCACGGGATCCCACTTGTTGTATGACAGGAGATCAAAACCACGTCTAATTTGAGCGTGATATATGTTTCCCAATTTCTTTTCTATTCTTCAAATTAGATTTTCACCCGTGCGTTGTATGGGCAATACCAAAACAAATTATATGTAATGATTAATACATAAGATTGAATACGTATAATTATAGTGACTTTGTCAATTGCAATATTTTGTTATCTTGTCGCGTACTAATAGTTGTTACATTAAATTGGATATGAAACGTAATTACGTGACCTCCGGAACTAAAGTACTTTATTTTACTTAGTAACTATATTATATAATAGCAAAAATTCTAGGGGGATATGAAAATAGGACATTATTAAGTGACATTCTCACATGGCACAAATTCATTGGATGATGAAAAAGTAGCCATGTGATCATCACCCAATAAATTTGTGTCATATGAGAATGTCACTTAATAATGTCACTTTTTCATATCCCCCTAGAATTGCTCATATAATAGAGGTTTTATAAACTTTAAAATGTTAATAATAAATGAATATATCAGAACATTCCAAAATATGTAGATAAAGTCTGCATGATGAGAATAAAAGATTGTTAAATGATTACAAAATAAGTAACTTAATAAGCCCCTTGGAATAAATTGGTCTAATTTTTTAAGAAATGTTTTCAAAATAAGTATTTATAACAAGATGGTGAATGCACTTAAATCATTTATAAACTAATTCGATTTGACAAATGATAAGATTATTGATAATTCACAAGAGTTACCTAAATCATCTCCAACTTTTATCTGATAAAAATATATTTAATAGAAGAGTGGTTATATTGGCACATCTTTCACTAACTATACCACATTTTAATTATACTTATCATCCCTTATGTTTTTAATTCTTTACACTTCAATTATTCACTTATTTTTGTCATATTTTTATTTTTAACATCTTATTATCATGAAATTTTGTATCAAATAATATCTTAATTTTAAAAATCTCATTGCGCGAATTGCTTAAAATTTTTAAATAAACAAAATGTAATGTCTAATTATACATAACTACGTATTTTTATATGATTTTAAGATACACAAATCAAAATTTTTAAATGTATTTGATCATTAAGAATATGAAAGGATAACTAAATAAAAAATTCAAAAAAAAAATATAGCAAAACTTTTAGGGGCTTAAATACTATAAGAAACAAAGATTAGGGATGTTCATATTAATAAAAATGTAGTGCGTTTAGTAAAAGAAATGGTGTAGATATAGTTAGCCTTAACAAAATAGTAAACTAATAAGATGTAACTCGAGTAGATCGCAAAAGAAATTAAAAATTATTTTAAAAAACTAAACTATTATATAAATAACATTGTCATTTACTATATTTCGTTTCAGAATCTAAATACTTTTAATGGATATTTTGCATTCCTAATTTAAGTTTTTGAATATATATCTATCTATATATTAAACAAGCATAGTTAGTCAACATATTTTTCCAGCCAAAAAATGGTAATCTATGTGGTGCATGTTCTGCAGTAACGCTGCTTAAATATATGCTTCGTATATTTATTTACTTATTATAATATTTTCCATATTTTACTACTTTCCTATTTTGTTTCCTGACTTTCCTCAATTTCCTTCTCCACACTAATCTCACTTTTTCATGGTTTTCCCTAAAATTTCGGTGCAATTTTCATGTGATTTGTGCTCTAATGAAGCAATCTTCAAATCTATAAGGACTAGATTATTTGAATCGCTAATCATTGGTTCCTGATCTTTATTGAAATCAAGATCTCACTGGATACATTCCAAAATCTCATCTATCTATATATTAAACAAGCATAGTTAGTCAACATATTTTTCCAGCCAAAAAATGGTAATCTATGTGGTACATTTTTGTGGTGCATGCTCTGCGGTAACGCTGCTTAAATATATGCTTCGTATATTTATTTACTTATTATAATATTTTCCATATTTTATTACTTTCCTCTTATGTTTCCTGACTTTCCTCAATTTCCTTCTCCACACTAATCTCACTTTTTCATGGTTTTTCCTTAAATTTCGGTGCAATTTTCATGTGATGATGCTCTAATGAAGCAATCTTCAAATCTATAAAGACTAGATTATTTGAATCGCTAATCATTGGTTCCCAATCTTTATTGAAATCAAGATCTCTCTGGATACATTCCAAAATCCCACGCTTTCAAGGTAGTTATATATCAAAAGAATCTATTAGAATTAGAATTCTAAAATATGGTCAATTATGTATAGCCCCTATTTTATATACTAGGGCAGAACGAGGCAACTGATTTCTTAATGTATATCTAAAAAGTAGTTGAAAATATTTATCTAGGCTACATGCTTGTGTTTAATAAATTTTTTTATATATAATTTTTAATTTTTTAAAAAATTTTATTAGTTAAATTGAATATTTTCTCATCATAGTCTACATTACTTATAAAAAACTCTAGATCCGTTTCTGTGCATATTTGACCACTATTCTATTTTCATTTGTCCACAATATGATTCACTTTCCATAGTTAATTTCCTGCATTTCTTCCTAAATTTGTAAAAAATAAGAATAGAGGGATTAATTAATAAATATATAGCAATTTTGTTCTCTCCCATTTTCAGAAATTTTCAAAGTATTCTTGCAAAATTTAAATGTTTAAAAATCATGTACAGTTCGTATTAATAAAAATCATGTAAATTTCATTGAAGAAAATAAAAAAAATTCATTTAGAGTTCAAAATTTCCGCTATTATTAAAGTATTAATTTTTTTCTTCTTTTGATAATTATTAATTTTTTTCTTCTTTTGATAATTATGTAGCATTATTATATATTGAAATCACTAGAAATTCAAAATAGAAATTATGATATTTTTCTTTTGGCTTAAATATTATAGTTGCTATGTGCTATTTAGAAGAGTGTGATGTAATTTAAATGTAATTTTTTTTCAGTTCTTTTTTGTCCCAATGAATATTCAATTTACAATAGAAAATAAGTCCTGCTATTCGTAAAAAATTCTTAACAAAATATTTGACTAAATGAGATAATTTTACCATATTATCTCTAAATTATTTTTTAAGCCTCTATAATGAGTAGATATTACTTTGAAGCGTTGAATGAGAATACAGTGTTACCTAATTAATTTCTTATGCAACCTATAAATCACATTCTGGCAATGACTTACATCAAGCTCTTTCTTTACATACCTGAATTTTTTATTGAGATAAAGATATTTTGGGTTCTCAATCATGAGTTGAGGTAAAGATTGGCGTGTTATATTATTGTAGAACATTTCGGTTGGATTGAGTAATAGTATAACTCTTATAATCACAAGACTTGGAAATCACATTGTTAAGGGTAATCACTTTCCCATGTGCACTTTTTTTTTTTTTTTTTTTTTGTAAAGAAAACTTATATTCAGTCATTGACAACTATATATTGCATGGTTTCGAGGGTTAGAAACCCCAATGCATTGAAAATCATGAGCTGTGATAAAGATTGTCAGAAAACTAATTCTATTATGAATGCAAAGTTCAAAGAATTTTTCAACAATTCAGATTAATTTATTTCAGTTTTTATGTTCACTTTTGTTTTATTCCTTCATTTTTTTAACCTTTTGGAGTGTTTATATATAGTTATTAGTTATTTACATGTTTTTAATATGCCAGATTGATATAAATTTGATAATGAGTAATTATTCAACTTTTTATAATTAAATTAGTATTTTTCTTTTGAGATTAATCTTCCCGTGCAACGCACGGATTAAAAACTAATAATATCTAAATCAAGAGTTGCGGTACCTATAGACACTGCAATTTTCTCGCTCTTTTTCCGCGATGTCCATAGCTGTTACACTCTTGCGGTAAATTTGGTTTTCCTTATATGTGATTTATTTTCCTATTTTAGACACCTGCAAATTAGGTATTCAGTTTTTCTTATATGTTATATATTTTTTTATACGCCTATTTTTATAGTTTCCTATTTTAGACG
Organism: Nyctanthes arbor-tristis; assembly: GCA_963692815.1. Classification (NCBI taxonomy): domain Eukaryota; kingdom Viridiplantae; phylum Streptophyta; class Magnoliopsida; order Lamiales; family Oleaceae; genus Nyctanthes; species Nyctanthes arbor-tristis. The sequence continues at coordinate 71,457 of CAVNYN010286673.1, read as the reverse complement.
CCTACAAATTGGGGATTCCTTTTGTGCACCTTCAAATCTCCTCTCCTTATCTACTCCAGATCCTTCCCATTCTTTCAAATTACATTTTGCATATTCAAATCCACGTACATATTAACTTCTTTAAATTATCTAATATATTCTTAATATATTGAATTTCTAAACAGTCTGTGAAACATTTCCTCCACTTTATTATTATGTTACAAATATTTATGCTTTACATTTTTTAATTACAATATTGGAAAAATAATTAATATAGTAATGAACAAACAGTAGACCCCACCTAAATTGTTGCGTCCTTTTCAAAATAGCATGTCCACTTTCTTTGGTATCCCTATTGATTTTTCATGCAAATGATTATTATTAGAGTGTGATTGATTGCATAAATTTTCTATCTAAATTCTAAGTTTTGTGCTTTTAATTCACAAGTAGAAACGGAATTTAAGTTTCATGATACAATCTTTTTTTTTTTTTTTTGGATGAAAGGAAATTCCATGATACAATCTTAGTAAGCATAGTCTTTTCCATTTTCTCTAGAAAACAATTCCCACCTCCTCTTGAAAATTTTGACATCTTATATTTAGTCATCTCTTTATTTATATGGTATGGAAAAATTATATTGGGATGGTTTTTCTCAATAATTTACTTTTTGGTTATCTTTTCTTATCATATTACAGTTATTTGTTTTATTTTCTTTACGATGTCTTATTTTCAGACACCGCTTTTTTATATGACAATAACAAATTAGATTGTGATACTCTTTCTCAATAATTCACCTTTTATGGAACAATATTTTTTTTATGCCCACCCAAATTATTCCAATTGAATTAACTTAGAGTAATTAAATAAATAATAAAAATAAAAAATCTAAAACGCCATCTAAAAGAATAAAACATGGGCTGAAAGATTGTGGACCACACTACACTGACTCGACCAAATGGGGAAGATGTTAATCATACTAATTATATTGATTCATTTACCATTATAGATGGATTCGTGAAAATAAAAGCCGTTTCCAAAAGCAAATTCCTATTGCAACATTTAATACTAATTTTTAGAACATAAAAATTGTTCTGCTACCCAAATATGCATTGAGTACTTTAACTATATAGTAACTACATTTTTCTTCATCTATTATTTTCATGAGATGTTAATAAACTTTATCTATTATGTTACCTCCTACCGAAATACTTTTATTATCATAACAAGTATTTATTGGCTCTTATTTTCTATTTTAGCTGCCTTGACGAATAATTCCGTAAGATTATATTTTTTCTATCCTAACTTTAGACAACATCCTTATTTCATTTCTGTATGTCAATTAGTTATACCATCTAAGAGTTTTTTCGCAAACATCATTTATATATTACCGATGAGATCAATGTGTTATATATATTAATACATTAGGAATTAAATATATACAAATAAGAAGATTACATAATTGTCAAGAATTTTTTATGTGTCAATACAATTTTCTTATTCTTCTGCTTGGTTTTACTTTTATTAATATTGAAACCTATTCCTTTCGGCTAAACAATCAGCGTGGGTGGCAAAAACTATTTTTGTGAGTTCGTATGTTCGTGTTACACAATCTAAAACACAGGCACAGATATTTGATGATTTTGTGTCATTTAAGTCCATGGCTTTAGCTACAGAATAATAATATGCATGAAAGAATAACTGGAATGACATTGTATTAGATTAGATGATTATTCAAAATGAAATATTTGACATCTCTATTTTAACTTTATATATTATAATCTTTTATCCGTTCTTCTACACGTGTATCGCACGGGTACTATACTAGTAATCAAGTATATGATTCCCATTTCAAAACCTCTCAGAGGTTTTGTAACAGAACCTCTTAACCCACGTGGTATGTGTGGATGCATGTCACATGTATTTAAAAGACATATGATTTGTATGAAATACACGTGGCATATATTCATACACGTCACGTGAGGTGGGAGGTTTTATGAGGTGGGAGGTTTTGTTATAAAACCTCCAGGAGATTTTCGAAAATTTCCATCAAGTATATATGTATGAAGTAAACCCTTAATTATAAATATATAGAAATTTATCCATATTTAGAACTGGGGTAATCAGTTTTATTTCATATGTGTAACGTGGTCCAAACTTTTTCAAGATTTTTTATTAAGGATTGAATTTGAACTACTTAAACAATAATGTATATTTTGGCTCATTAAAATATTTAGTAAAATAAGTAAAGGAAAAACAAAAGAATTATAAAAGACGACATAAGATATTAAATTCAAACAAAAACTATATATAAAAATAAGTGAAATGGGGAACCGTTCCAATCTCACACTTTTCACATCTAAAAAATTAAATCCTATTCGTCGATCAGTAATTTTTAATGAAGCCAGATTATTACAAAAATCAGAATATTGTCTTGAAAATAGAAGAAGATAAGAGAAAATTGAAATCAGAACAAGTAAATCTAATCAAATCAATTTAAATCGAAATAACAAAGATATAGATGATTGCAAGAATTATCGCAATGAACCTAAAAGATCTAAAATATCCCCCTCCCCCCAATGTAATTTAGTGGAAAAATTATGATATATTTGTACTGCATACTACTGTCCTTATTTATATATATATATTCGCGAACTTCTCTCTTAGCAGCCCCGAATTAATTAATTTTTTCCAAGTCGTGTGCATTATTTGAATTTGTACTTGGAAAATTCAAACCAACTTTTGATTTGCTTATATAATAATAATAAAAAAATAGTAATTAGGCCCCTCGTTAATCACATTCCCTAAAGTGGTTTCAAATAAACAAATATATATATATATATATATATATATAAATTGGTCAGTTATTTCGGCGAAATCCAGTGGAGGCCACCCACCTTGCCACGTCTCAACCAGGTGTTCTGAATATAATTTGTCTATTTTAATCCTTATTTTTTATTTTTACATTTTAGTCCCTGAAATTTATATATTGTAATTTTTAGTCCTTTTTTGGAGGGAGTTATATTCTTGTTTAGTTACTTTCTCCTCTATAAGTTCTGTAGATGACAGTTGGCTAAATACATTCGATGTATATATACTAGTAATGTATGTTTATTTCCCCAGTTCATTCACTTGAGAAATGAAATGATTGAGATCATTTTCTTCATTTTGTCTAATCTTTTATAATATACTAAGTCAAAGTCATTAATTCGGTGCAGCGGAGTAGAATCATTTACCCAGATAAAATCGTCATGGCGCAACATATCTCAGTTAGACCTTCATTGAGCTTTCAATGGTCGACACTGTTGATACGTAAATCTATAGTACAAAGTAACTACGTAAGTCATAAAGACTCAGTAAATATAATAATGTGCACGCCCTAATAACATGCATGGTATGTTAATGATGTCTAATAAATGGAGTGATGCTCCCACACACAACCAACCAATCACAGCGTCCCTTGTATAAAACATCGCATGAGCTCATCATAATAAATAAAGGATGTCAATATATACAGTGCGCACATGCTTTGTTCTTGAAGACTTATCATGTCTTAACCATCACTAAGAACTTAACAATATCAAAAGACAAGGTCTGCCCATAATCCATATCACATCTACTGTTGGGCCCCCCATTACTGCGTCCCGTATATATACCCAAAAAATGGGCTCGGGCCCCCAACACTGCGTCCAGTGTATATACTCTGTCAGCCAGCCGCCGAGCCCCCAAACATTCACGAGGGGTACACCACCTTAAGTAGCATATCTACCTGGACGGCTACATAAGCGGTGCATTATATAGGGACGCTACGCTAATCATCCATTACATCACCAATCCACAACTCACCACACCATGACATGTTTCTCACATATGCTAATCATCCACATACTCAATGTATGCATACAGGGTGTGAAACACATCATGCACGGTATAATAATATCAACATATTAATGCACAAATAGCACGGCATAATAATGTCAATCTACTAATGCACAAAAATAAACATATATATATATATATATATCAGTCACGCATCGCACGTAGGAAACATATACTCTACAAATCAAACCTTGTACTATAGGTGGAGTTATTATATTTACCTCTATATAAGTCACAAGGTTTGAATAACTAGTTCCTGCATCGTATAAATTACCATTTAAGAAAAAATATAAAGAATAATAATAAAATATAAATAATATTATTTTACGGTAGATCGCCTTAATTGCGGTCGACCAAATGTTGAGAAAATCTCAACAATTGGTCGACCAAATCAACAACATTTGGTCGTGTGGTCGACCGGAATTTAAGTTTCAGTTGACCACAAAATCTTTGGTTGGCCAAACCAAGGAAAAATGCGTACCATCAAGTTTCTGAATATTCGTATAAATATTTATATTTTTCACCCATATTTATAGCTTTCTTTAAGGGCCTAACTGCAATTAAACTTTTATTTAGTTATACCTCCACCCTAGAGTAAATTTCACAATTATTCTTAACGGATAATGGTCTTCTTAAAAATAAATAATTATTCTTTATTCTTATTATAAAAATCAAATACGATACTTTATTTTCTTCCTAAAAATTTCAGAAAAATAACAAACGACTAGAGAATTATTTTTAACTAAAATGAAATTTTTGGGCGTTACACATACTATAAATTATATTTACTATAACATGTCGAGAATGCTAAACATGTTGAGAATACTATAAATTATTCCTTATTGTGTATCATAATTTTTTTATTGAAAATTCCTATTATTTTTTACGTAGATAATTTGATATATTGTCTTCCCGTACAACGCATATGTGAAAATCTAGTTTATAATTATATAATTTTTATTTGATTATTTAGGTATAGAAAATTTTTATGAAATCCATTAGAATTCTAGGTAAGATGTTGTATTTTGAGAAGAAAATTGCAATGTTTTTTTCTTTTTAACTTACAATCCATTGGAGTATATCATTTAATAAAATGAAATACATTAAAATCCATTAATTGAGGACACCTCATAGAATCTCTACATAATTTCAAATTGGGGGACACTAAATTTGTATAGAATCAACAGAATTCTAGATTGAGGGTACTGGATTTGTATAGAATTAATATAATTCTAGATTGAGGACGATTGTGAATTGTATGGATTTTTAAAAATTTATTGAATTGTATACTAGAGCACACCCCCACCCCAAAACTTATTATTTCAAGGAATATGGAGTTAGAGTGGGAGTGTGTGAGTTTTTCCTAATTTGCAAGACAAAATTTGTCCATCGAAGCACTCAGTGGGAAGTTATGGTCGTCCTTATGTCTCACTAACTAATTTCTAACACAAACTTGTAAAGTCAAAGATTTTCTAAAAGTTGAATGGTCAAGTTGAAAAATTGAAGCCCCAAAAAACGATTTTTCATGAGACCCGAACCGGTCCCGGTCCAATCTACGATGATGAGAAGCAACCGAGTAACAACGCCACACTAGCATTTCCAGTTCAAAATAAATTTCAAAGAAATATACGACACTATTATTACGGCTGGCATAATCTACTCGTATTTCCCCATACTTCTCTCTCTCTCTCTCTCTCTCTCTCTCTCTCTCTAGAGTGGAGTAGTGCCGTTTCTCTCTCTACAAATGAGGGGCATCTGCAATTCCCAACAGAACCCTTTTAGATGACGATACCTTTTACAGCCGCCATCATAATTTTATTTGTCGCCGTGTCTTCTCTGTCACCCTCGGCTCATGCACTCGGCGGCTCCGCCGCGACAGTGGCCATCGTCTACGGTTCTGCAAGCACCATATGTACCATTGTTGCCGAGCAACCCCTCCAACAAATTCAATGCTGGCAGAACGGTCAGCTTTTGGCAACGATAGTCCCCACCATCTCATACGACTACATCGCCGGCGGCCGTGACACCCTCTGCGCCACCCGTTCTGGAGGTTCCGTTCTTCTCTGCTGGAACTCCGCCTTCATTCGTAAAAGAATATACAACAACGATTCGTTTCCGTTAACTTATCTAACGGTCGGTGACACTCAAGTTTGTGGTTTGACGAACAGGACGAACGTCATTTGCTGGCGAGGAAATGACACTTCATCTGCTCAAACCCCAAATGGGACTTTGGGGTTTCGAACAATTTCATCCGGGTTGGGGTTTTCTTGCGGAGTTTTGGAGAATACTAACCGGGTTCTGTGCTGGGGAGGTGACAACAACATCTCAGCGTCGATACAATCAGAATTCTCAAATTTCTCAATGTTGAATATTCAGGTAGGTGGAAGACACGCCTGTGGAATTGATAACTCAGGGCAGGTGATCTGCAGAGGAAATAATAACAATGGTCAATTGAATGTGCCATCAAATTCTTCATACGAGTACATTGGGCTGAGTCTGGGGTCGGATCACAGTTGCGCGATAAGAAGATCAAACAGAACAGTTGTTTGTTGGGGTGGAAGGGGTGAATTTTCAAGCTATGTTACAGAGGGGATTTCATTTGAGTCTATCGTTGCTGGATTGGATTTTACTTGTGGATTGACAACCAGCAATTTTTCAGTGATTTGCTGGGGTCGTGGTTGGCCTAATCAGTTGTATTCTTCAGGGATTGAGCTTCCTTTGCAGAAATCTCTTCCGGGGCCATGCGTTGAAACTTCTTGTCAATGTAATATATATCCTCAATCTCAAACACTCTGTTCTGGGAATGGTCATATTTGTAGGCCTTGTGATTTTACAGTTCCAATTCCACCTCCACCAGTGGTTAGTCCTCCCCGGTCAGCGCCTTCGCCGACGTCAGATGGGCCGTCGAAGGGGCTCAGACGGGGTTTATTAGCATTCGCAATTGTCGGATCAGTCGGTGGTTTTGCTGGGATTTGTACGATAATTTATTGTTTGTGGAACGGCGTTTGTTTCGGGAAGAAGAAAATTCATAACTCGGTGCAGCCAACTATTGCTGGTTTGAATAACGCAGTTCAGCAGTCAAGTAGCAGCCCGGTTTCGAGATCATCAACTCTTCGGCGTCAGGGGTCGATACTGATGAGGCGCCAGAGGAGTGGAACTTCATCAAAACACGCGGACAGGGCAGAGGAGTTTCTGTTTTCCGACCTGGTTGCAGCAACTAATAATTTCTCCTTGGAGAACAAGATTGGTGCTGGGAGTTTCGGGGTCGTGTACAAGGGCAAACTCCCCGATGGTCATGACGTTGCCATCAAACGAAGTGAGACGAGTCCAAAGACGAAGAAATTTCAAGAGAAAGAGAGCGCTTTCGAGTCGGAACTTGCCTTCTTATCTAGGCTTCATCACAAGCACCTGGTGAGGCTCGTGGGCTATTGCGAAGAAAGGGACGAACGGCTTTTAGTTTACGAGTATATGAAGAATGGAGCGCTTTACGATCATTTACACGACAAGAACAATACTCAAAAGAGTAGCAGTCTTTTGAACTCTTGGAAAATGAGGATCAAGATTTCGTTAGATGCTGCTCGGGGTATCGAGTACCTCCATAATTACGCCGTTCCGCCCATAATTCATCGCGACATCAAGTCCTCAAACATATTGCTCGACGCAAACTGGATGGCGCGAGTATCGGATTTTGGATTGTCCTTAATGGGGCCAGAAAATGAGAGGGATTACAGACCAATGAAGGCAGCGGGAACAGTTGGTTACATCGATCCCGAGTACTATGGACTAAATGTATTGACAGCAAAGAGCGATGTGTATGGACTTGGAGTGGTACTACTAGAGCTCTTGACAGGGAAGAGGGCATTGTTCAAAACGGGGGAAAACGAGGGTGCCCCGATAAGTGTGGTCGACTATGCGGTACCAGCAATAATGGCAGGAGAAATGGCGAAGATTCTCGATCCTCGGGTCGGTCCACCGGACATAAACGAATCCGAGGCGGTCGAGCTGGTGGCGTACACGGCCATGCATTGTGTGCATTTAGAAGGTAAGGATAGGCCTACCATGACTGACATTGTTGCTAATTTGGAGCGCGCTTTGGCTCTTTGTGATGATAGCCATGGCAGCATCTCTAGTGGTCCACTTTCCATTGCTTCCGATTGAAATTAAAGAAGCTTGAAATTTTTTTTATATCTTTTCCCTTCTTGTTTAAGCATTTATTATTTATTGTATAATTGATTGATTAATGTGCCTGGTGTAGCAAGTATAATAATAGGATCAGGGTTTTTTCTTCTTTTTTCTTTTTGTAAAACACTGACAGCTACTACAAATTTTTACCCAATTTTTTCCCTTAAAAATGCTTAATTCCTCCGGTGTATAAGTTCTTTTTAGTAGATGATAACACATGAATGAATATTCATCCACTGTTATACTTGGGCATGCCATGAATGTGTTGTGTAATAACTTTTAGACACATATGTCTGATGTTGTAGTGACATTAAACGGTAAACTTTCATAATATTAACTATTGATAATGAATATACCACCACCTTCACAAATTATATCAGCGATTGATATTGTGACAAAAGATTTACCTAGTGCCAAAATGGTATCAAAATCACAATATGGTAGGTTTTAGAATCAAATATTCGGTGTGCATTAAATAGTGATTTGACATAATGTCAACCGTTAATATAAGTATATCACCACTTTACAAATTTAAATAGTGACTTGACATAATATCAACTGTTGATATGACTATATCATCACTTTATAAATCAGATCAACTCCTGATATTAGAATTGTGTTTTGACAAGTTATGTTGGGGGGGAGAACGCGTGAAATGGTAAAGAGACTTCATAAGGTGAGCCCACAGGGTTTGACTAAAGTCGCGTACCCAAAAAGAAGCGGTCCAACTCCAACCAAAAACCAAAAGTAGTGTTTCGCAAAGAATGGACATCTATATATTAAAAAATAATAATACTTAATTTTCAAGGTTGAACAGAGGCTGGGGACAAAAAGAATTGACTTTGAAAATTCATTCAGAAAAAGGAAAAAAGCAGCCAATTAAAAAATGCGGACACGTGAAGGGCACCGATGATGAATCACGGGTCCCGTCTTTTGAACTTGCAATTCTTTCAGAATCAATTCATTAATATTCAGTATTGACGAAAAGCGGTGCCATCTCATTCAAAAAAAAAAAAAAAAAAAAAGAAAAGCGTTGCCATCAAATTCCAACTTAAATATAAATATTATTATAGAATTAGAGGTTGTTTGATTCTCATTAATGTGGGGAAATTATAATAGGGAGGGGGTGGGATGTGTATTAGAAATATAAAAAAGGTTTGAAATATTTGATTGTAATTGAGTAGTTATCAAATCAAATATCAAATCAGTTGTAAATAAAATTATAAATTGCAAAAATAATGAGAATCAAACAAGCTCTTAATTAATTAAATTAAATACCCACCACTTCAAATCAAATATTATCTCCGTCCTACAAAGATAGTCCAATAGTTATTATCATACAAATTAATAAATGATGGTTAATATAATTGAAATATTAAATCTTACTCGTATTTTTCACATACACCTTTATGTCTCATTAATTGGTTAAAAATATTTTCAATATAATTGATATGAAGTAATAACAAATATATTAATTAGGGGTATATATAAAAATGAAAAATTAAAGACATGTCGAATTTAGTGAGTAGACTATCTTTTTTAGACAGACGAAAATAATATACTGGATTATTTTTGTGGGATCGATGGAGTAATAATAAATAAATAACAAATAAATATATGGCATTAATAACTTGTAACAATTCTCATTCAAAGATTACCCTTTTTTTGTCGTTGGAGAATTTAAAGTAGAATAATGGATAATCAATGAAAATATATGCCGAATAAAGAATGGGATTGGGAGGCGGGTGGTGGAGTTATTGGTAGCCGGTGAACCACCGCCCTCGGTAGAGAGTCCCTTGTTCCCATTGATATTTTCATGTATATATAATAATAGAAATGGTTGGTTTCTTGTTGAGAGGTTGAATTTTTTTAATGTGCAAAATGAGATTTGGTTCGGTCGAGTTACATGTTGATATATGATATTACTCTATTTGTTTCAATTACGTGATCCATTTTGTTGTCTCAAAAAAAAAAAAAAAAAAGGAGTAGAGGAAAAAGAAAATCCTTTAGAAAAAAGAAAAAAAAAGGAAAAAGAAAAAATGAAAGAAAGAAAGAAAGAATAATGCTGGAAAAGTAAATTTTATTAATGTGTTCCTAATGCTTTTATTTAATAGGGAAACAAGACTATAATAATTTGGACAAATAAAAACCTAAGAATAAAATATAAATATATAAATAGGACGAAAGGAGTAAATCAGAATTTAATTCATGAATATATCTTCATCGTTAATACAATGGTAGAGTTTAAAAGGGTATCACCACATTTTTTGCGTGATAATTCAGACAAAATAAAGCATGATTTTGAAGAGCAAGTATGCACCTACAATTTTCATGATTATTAATGTCTCCCATTGCCAAAATTTAATTTAACAAAATAAAGGCTGTATATATAACAACTGGAGGCCCTAACCTTTACAACCTTTTAAGCTTGGGTCCTTATGCTTTGAGTTCTAGCAGCTACGATCCAAAACATTTTACTCACTCGGTCCCATTTATTATACAAGCTAACATAGGTGCCATTGAACCATATAGGTATTCGCCTCCATTCCAATTATACAGTACTGTTTACTTTTTCATAATAATTAAGAAAAAATTATTAGAAAACTAAAATTTTATGAATAATTTTTCCAATAAGATTATAGTTATTATTACTAGATATTAAATAAGAGTCATTTTTGTAAAAAGATAAAAAACAACTCCTCAAATTAATTATTCATTTTGACAAAAACCTATCACACGAATAGGAACCTTTTGTATTTTACATTTTGATGTCTTTAGTCTCTTTGCATTCCACATTATTTCCAACAAGCCAAACAAGTATCCAGATTTTCAGAATGATAATTTATATTTCAAACTGATAACTTGCCATAAAATACATTCCATAATCATAAAAATAATTTATATTTCAAACTAAGAGGTTTCTGCACCAACTGTAGTCATATTTCAAACTAGATATAAAAAAATTTATGTTTTCTTTCCCCTACCCAGAGAAAAGGATATAAAAAAATTTATGTTTTCTTTCCCCTACCCAGAGAAAAGGAGGGGGGTTTAAAGCAGCATAAATTGTCATAGGATGCAATAGGGGGGCCATATGATCTAAAATATTTAATGAGATTGACTAAGCCTATTTCTTGTCATCCGTCGTGTCTCAACTTCGTTCATCCAATCTGAAAGCCGAAATAGGCCATCATACCCAACATATGTCAAGGCTATTATCACCATCACAACGATAACAAGCAGAAGAAGACACCGAATAGTAGAACAAACTTTCTGCAAACAGAATCATTTGTTACATTAAAAAAAATATCAAACTGCTACAAGTTAACTTTTGAGTCACTTTAGAATATAGCAAAAACCTGTAGTGTCGATATATTCTTGTCTTCCTGCAACTGCTGTCTTCTTTTACGTTTTGTCAGATTATTCACAGCATCAGGCTTCTTTTCCTTCCATTATACAGAAAAGGAAATTGGCGTGTCATGATAAAGCCACAACACACTGAAATACTTAAGACAAACACAAAAATTTGCAGCTGCTATTAATGATATATTTTATCCCCAAAAAAAGGCCCATTTGGAGAAAAAATGACCCCAGCTTCAGCAATATATCAACTATGTTATTATTTACTCTTTGACACTCAGACCATTGTCTGCAAGAACAATTTTTACATTTACAGTTGCAGTTCAACGGTTGGAACTAACAGAGATAGTGCCCTATATTTCAACCGCATCATCTCAGTCACAATACTCTCAAGTTTCTGTCCTTTACATCTGATCGAATTTCGTCAATGATCATATGCCTTATACTTCAGTGGAAGAAAATACGTGATTTGTAAAACTGAAAAATCTAACAATCCTTCCGGTGAAAATGTTCAAGCACTCTGGGCCGTTATAACACCAGACACATGATGTTGCATAGTACCAGCCGCTGGTGCTTGAACATTCCTGTTCCTTCCAGCTCCATGTGTAAGAGTAATACAACTGCACATTTTACTTTTAGCCATCATCTCATTCAGCAACATAAATTCTTACAAAAGCAGCTACTTCATTTTCTTTGCTTTATAATGAGAGTCGATTTGTAGCAAATTGCAACGGAGTAACCATCTTGGAGTCATGGCAGATGAAGAAAGTCAATCAGAAGATAAACTGGGAAGAGCTTAAATTAGAATGGAGAAGTAAGTTCTAAATTAACTCAAGGCCAGCTTTCGGTAGATAAGATGAGATGAGATATAATAATGGCAAGGTACATGATGTTTTAGAGAAGAAACTATCTCTATTAATGGAGACAATGAGCAGAATGACGAAGTGAAGCATGTTAGCGAACCATTTTTATTTTAAAACAGAATCTGGTTAAACTAATCATGGTTAAACTAATCACATCACATATGAGGTATGGTTCAGAAGTAGGGAAATGTTTGATGAGTTACATGAAAAATAATATTCTTCAGAGAATTTGGGTTGAAAATCAGTTTGAGGAATGAATTTTTGAAGGAAAGAAAATAACCAAAAAAAGGGTTAAAAAAAAAAAAATAGAAAGTAAAGAGTCCCAAACAGGCTTTAGTAATTCAAAAACTTTACAATCCATTTGCTAACAATTTTAAACAGGTGGATATTCAGCATGTGACCAGAAAACAAAGATGCTCCTTGGTTTTAGTACTACTGAAGATAATAAATATAAATTCACACGAAACAGAACAGTGATTATAAAAGCAGTTGGAATTGTTGAAAGAGAAAGTAAGCTCTGGCATTATATGGTTTTGTTTATCCTAAACTTCAATGTGCTATGGTGACTGGTAAACAAATACCATCACCCTTGAAGTAATTTATAATCATTACCTCCACCAACTTTGATTTACGGAGCTGTAACTCTGGATCAGAAACTTTCACTTTACTCTTGCAAATAGAATCACATGGAAGTAGTCCAAACCCATATTGATTCCTAGATACATCCTTGGGATTACTGCCAGACCTGAGATATGCCAATTGCACATCCTGACAAAGCCATTCTTTTTTTAAAGTTTGGCATTGACAGCGAACAGTGACCTTGCGCAAGAAACACATTAGGTTACAAGCTAATTTTTCCCCACATGGATGGATATATTAAGAAAGCAGTCTTGACCAATAGAAAATTATCATTCATATGCCCCAGAAACACAGGTATTCGTGTATGCATATATTGCAGGGAAATATATACAAATTTTTAGCTATTGAAACAGCCTTGATGAATTTCACAGAGACATGGAGGAGTCACCACCAAAAAAAAAAAAAAAACACACAGAGGCAAGGAGGTGTCACCACCAAAAAAAAAAAAAAAAAAAAAAAAAAAAAAAAAAAGCACACACACACACATTGTTAAAGTTAACACTTGAACATTTTCCAAAGCAGAAATGTATATTTAGGATATCTGACTTATATAGATCTTTAGAATCCATTAATATCCAAATTGAGGACAGCCCCCATATAATAAATGGGAGTAATGCTATATAGCACTAGAGCTTAGCACCAGTCCACATGGCATTAAATGATAATTTAAATCATGATTTAACTAGGTCACATGTGCATGCCTTCGACTCCACTTATCATTTTATAGCACATATGTTGCCACATAGACTGCTGCTCAACACTACTGGTGCTACCTAGCATTATTTTATAAATAGAGATTTGAAAGATCATACAACCAAAGACTATTTTACTGCCCAAGCTATCTTTGCTAAATTCAAATACAACATGGTCAATGGTATGCATGAGTGTGAACATATTGAGGAGTACCAATATCTTTTTTGTCTTTCTTCTTGCAGTTACTTATGAGATCTCAATAGGTTGTAACTCTAACAGATTTTTGATTCGATACTGACTTGTGAGAATATTATAAGGTCTTATTGACGCCACCTTAATGAAAAAAGAGACATAAATTTGAACTTTTCATTTCAACAAGAAAGATTATGATTCGAGAATTTTATGACTGGGTCCTAAAGCAATCGCACAAAATTCTCTGGGAACTAACTAGCAGCTTCTTAAACTATAAAAGGTGAAAACAAAAATAGATTTAACTACTATGACAGTAGTGAATGTATATAACAAATTTAAAGCTGACATAAACTGAAACTCTGAAAAAGCAAATACCAAACGTTTCATTGATTACAATCCTCTACCAAATGAGACTTGTTATGTTCTTGATATCTATGGACTGTCTTACCTCAAGGGCAAAAATTATTATAAAAGAAAAGCATCAGCACTTTAAGGGAATCTGCTGGAAGTCAAAAACACAACAATGTTAAAAGAACATGACATGTGATGTGAGATGTCTGGATTGGGATCTGGCGTGTTCAAGCATGTACCCGTCATATTTGAGAAGCAGCAATGCTCCACCCTAGCAAGCGTATTTGTGGTTTATACTTTATAGCTTCTTGATGAGGGAAAGGGATAAGATATGCTTTTGATTCCACCTGGAGACGATATAGTTTTAAAAAGAAAATATTGAAAGTCCTTTCGCAATTTTAATCTCATCTGTCAAGCTTGTTCTCATCTTGCAATTTTGTCTGGTTAGCTTTGCAAATTAATTAGGCCAGATAAAGAAGTCAATAGCATCCAGCCTAGGTTGCACGGAAACGGAAACGGGACACGAAAAGGGCACGGGGAAACATGATTTTGGAAAATATAGGACACGAAATGCGACGGAAACGTTATGTAGTAATTATTATTATTATTATTTTTTTTTGTATAATTTCAATATTCAACTTCAAAATTCAAGCAAAAAAAGACATGCAACCTCAAAACATTAATTAATATGAATTAGATAACTAAAATATTAAAATCAATTCAATGTAATAAAAACTCAAAATTCATCATCATCACAAAATAATTATTGAAATGAAGAAATGCACAAACTAAGAAACTTCAAAAAAGTTCAGCAATTAAATTTCTTGAACATTATCACCATCGATATCTATGAAACTATCGTTCACATCATTGAATAGCATTATTGCCTCAATCTCTGGCTCATCTAAAGAAAGAATTGCAATATTAAGTGCACCAATATCCTCAAAAGTGTCAAAATTAATTCAGTTTAAGTTAGTTTAAAAGTTTATTTTATATTAAAACCTTAATGAAATTACAATCTCTAATATTTTAAACATGATTATAATTAATTTTTTCTTTTTTAAAAAAATAAAAATATGAACTTTTTGTCGTAGCATTTCTTAAAAGTTTCCATAAAGTGTCCATAAAGTTTCCATAGAGTTTCCGAATTTTATTAAAAATTAAGAAACGTTTTAAGAGTTTCCGAAACATTTCCGGAGAGTTTCCGGAGTGTTTCGGCTTTCGAAACGTTTCCGACATGAAACGTTAGGCTTTTTGGAGTTTCCGTGCTTCATAGCATCCAGCCATTGTCTTCAAAGTTGTAAGCAGCCTGCAAGTAGAGATTTTCTTTTCCTAGTCCTCACCAGCATTTATTCTGGGACAGTTTGACTTCATCAAGAAAAGATATTGTAGCTAGAATCAAGAAACCTTTTGAGTATGGGTTTAAGAGGAAGAAGAGAGATTAGGGAGGGCACTTGTTAGTTAATCACCCAATTTTCTTTCGCCACCATTCAAATTTGATTCATGTTACTTAAAATAAAAATCATGTGAACTTACCTAAACATGTGCCCGAAAAATACAGAAAATAAAAAAACCTTCTGTTGATCTTTACATTTGTCTACTTAATTTGATCAGCTTATGAAGCCGTTAAAATATAATACACTTTTTCTTTTCAGTTTACCTTTTATTTTTGCATTTAGCAATTTTATTTAGTTTAAAATGACATGGTGAATAACAGAGCTACTGATATTGCTATAACCGGAATTTGACAACACGTACATTCATAAATCCTATTAGAATCAGTTAATACAACAATATTGTCAAATCGGGGAGGGTGTGAACCCATTTGCATAAAATCCCTTTTTCTACTCTGGAGCAGTGTATCTGATCTGATCCTATTCTTTCAGTTCCCAATTGAACCAGTTCCTAATTAAGAATGTGAGACCAAAACTCTGTAAAGTGAAAACCGCTCTCTCTTCACCAAGAAAATTCACCAGTTTCAGCACTTGATACGTTTTCTATTTGTCTTTGTTGAATCAGAAGAAAAATTTTAACTCTTATAAACTCGTGCACTTAAACAATGTAGCAAGAACATGCAGGGTTACCTTTTTAGAGCAATTTTCTGGCGATGGACATGGACCAGGATGACATGTTTCTGGGCATAAATGAGTGCAATTTGGCAACTTTCTGCAATACCAAGATCATAAATCAAGGGTATATCAACGAAATCATCACTATTATGACTTTCAAAAATCACACAAAATCCATCTAATTCAGTGTATGGGGACACAAACTAGGACAATAAAAGGACACTGATTAACTGAACGTACAGTCTTAACTTTTACAAAAATAGCACTTCAAAAAATTGATAACTTCTATATTGTGATAAAATTTTCTGGTCTGACTCAGGTAAATGGGATGAATTAATAATTTCAATAAATTGATAAGATAATACATTTGTCAAAATATATCTGTAAACCAATAGTCCCATGCACACTATACAGATTAATAATTTGCTCCAGATTAAACTAAATATAGCATTCTCTTGAAACATGACTTTGGTCTTGCTTGTTTTTCACTCAAGTTTAAATCTAGTTAAATCTTGTCTCTAGTTTAATACACCAAGATTTTCTAGGTTTGATTTCTAATCACAAGAAGTTATGAAGCACTTATGCTGCTTCAGCAACTTATTTACATGTAATAGACTCAAAATCTATGATAGCATCCCCAGCCTTGTCTCCAGCATGATTTTTCATAATGTTAAGTGGTTTGTTCTAAAAACGAAACATCTGAACTTGCACTACTTCCTTCCAGACAACAGTAATTATATCCACTCTATCAAGATAGCTGGTTAAATGTAGTGTATGCAAATTAATTTGGCATAGTTCCAACATTAACTTTGGAATAATATGAAAGAACATTTCCAAGATTGAACGGAATTAAGCATTTAGCTGTTGTTGCACTTCTTTGGCTTCATCTTCTGAAAATTAATATTTCCATATGAGAATTTATTGCAGAAGTTGACAAATTTTATTCTGCACATCAGCGTCATTTCAAAGTTAGAAATATTCTGGGAACTGTCAGCATACTTTGTAATGCAGAACTCTTTCATTTGGTTTATCTTTCAGGATTCATAGAGTC
Organism: Nyctanthes arbor-tristis; assembly: GCA_963692815.1. Classification (NCBI taxonomy): domain Eukaryota; kingdom Viridiplantae; phylum Streptophyta; class Magnoliopsida; order Lamiales; family Oleaceae; genus Nyctanthes; species Nyctanthes arbor-tristis. The sequence goes on along the minus strand of CAVNYN010286673.1, from coordinate 54,205 downwards.
ATTCTTTTTCTATATAATTTTTTGTTTTTCTAGTATTTCCATATGAGAATTTATTGCAGAAGTTGACAAATTTTATTCTGCACATCAGCCTCATTTCAATGTTAGAAATATTCTGTGAACTGTCAGCATACGGTGTAATGCAGACCTCTCTCATTTGGTTTATCTTTCACGATCCACACAGAGTCACTCTTTTTCAATATATTTTTTGTTTTCTAATTGTCTATATCTTATACATAAATCTTCTTACCGACCATATACGCCATCATTACATTCTTTTCTATTTAAAAACAGAAATGGAATGAATGAAAATGAGCTGTTAAGCTTTGTGTAGTAAATGTAGGTCCTCTGAAATATGTGGAGGTGATTGATTTGACCAATTTCTATTTTGAAATGAAAAAAGAATGCCAAAAAGGCCTACTTCTACAATCATTGATCCCATAACCCCAAAAACTGACTGTCCACCCACCACGTACCCCTGCATTTCTTAGATAGATATCAACTCCATGAAAACCTGCGTCCCCTTGCATAGAAAAGCTTATATTACCTAAACAGAACATCTTTGCACTCGCACTCACAGATATGCATCCAAACCCAAGCCAAGTTAGGAACTAGAAGTATGTTTAACCCAGCCTTGCACAATCTGTACATTTTATAGAGCCACTAAATACTGATAGACAACATAAATAATTTAACCTTCTTGGTCATTGAGTAATAGCATACAAATCTCATTTGCTTTAGATCAAGTTGGCTTGCATTGAAATATCATCCATTTGTCAAGTATTTCAGAATGATAGAATCTATATCAAAAATATCCTTGGATAAAGTTATTAAAGAAATTAGAAATGAGAACAGCATAAGTTTCTTAACAGAGTTGTTCAGAACTAAGATTAACCAATTTCCTTGTGCAAGTTGTCATTCCTTGTTTACTTTAATTTCTACGAGAAACATTTATAAAGCAAAAGTACAGTAGTTACCTATGACAAGGTCCTCTGCATGAACGAACTGCCAATTGCTCATTTTTTGACATGGAATTAAAATAAATACACCCAAACACATGGACCATGGCTCCACAGTGACATGAACGCTTAATTAGTGCCTTGCAAGGAGGACATTCTCCTTGATGACATTGCAGTGAGCAAGGATGTGGACAAGCAGGATGTCTCTCCTAAATGCAGATCACAAAAAAGAATATCCGATGCCAGTCATTCAGTAACCATTATCATGAAATAGACATCCAGATGATTTAGAATGTTGTGGATTCCAAGAAAACTAATTGTTTGGTAAGTTATTGTAAACAGTTTATAATAACTTCAAATTATAGATAGATAGAAATGCATTGTGAATAAGTATTAGAACAAATGGGTGCCATGAAAGGTGGTTGACAGAAAGTAACCTCGAACAATTATATTTATTTTACAGCCATGTGTTGAAAACTCAGATTGTTTATACAAAATGCTCATAAGACTCTGTATGAATGAGATGTATAAAAATCATTCATAAGAAAATTAAATATTATTATATGCATTACTTCTAACCGAGAAAATTAACATCAGTATCAGCCTAATGAAATCATCACCCACCAAAAAAAAAGTGTTTACCATCTGGCACGAAAGAGTGCACCCTTCACAGGACTCGCCGCTAATAATGCCATCCGATTTTGATGCATGACCTTTTAAGGGATGGCATACATAAGTGCAATAGTGATTTCCACAAGGAAGAGGATTGCCACACAAGTTCTCGCAAGAAAATTCTGCTCTATTTGAGCAGACCATCTGAAAGAAGAAAATTAACAGTGTGAAAAATTATGACATTGCAATTCACTTGAAACCCCTTATAGGCACATGTAACCCCAAATTGCCCCCTCCTGCATGCAGCTTGTAGAAATATCTATATACTGCTTTCATAAACAATTATACTAACCATCCTCTCTGCTCCCATGTGATGACCAACACAGGGCCTCAACACAAGTTCAGGGCAAGGAGAGCAAGCAGAACCAGGAGTAGGTTCAATTTGATGGTTTGACTTTTTCTTCTTGAGTTTTAATGTAAATTCTGGAATTGGAGGTGGTATTGGTCCATGACACCTGCAGATACCATATAACGAAAATAAAATAAATTTACAAGGTATTACACCTTGTATAAAATATTACATAACGTTTGAAATATTGGAAAATAAGCAAACCTTAATTTGCACTTGTGCCCACATGGGTATTCAGCGTCACAAATCAGCCAACATGGAGGGCAAGATCCATAATGGCATCTATGAGGCTGGAAAAAGCATAAACAAGGATTGTTGAAGGAAATAATTTCCAAATTACAAAGTTATTGCAATTGTTAGAGGAGCGGCCAGAGTTTTCAAATACAAAAGGCATATGTTTAGAAACAAGATAAATTAATTGCAAAACTGAACAGATTTATATTTAAGAAGATCCATTTAATAATATTGGGATGGTTGTTGATCCAGACTAGATAATATAAAAGAAGAGAAACTAAGATCTGTCTGTTTTCCTGCCCAATGCATATAATGCTGAGTATTAATCACAAAACAAAGGTATTAGACAACAGAAAGACGAAGACCCTGTATGGAAATGATTTTCTCAAAATCAATTTTCACTCAAACTTATTTTCAACCACATATTTACCCATTAAAGTAATCTTTCACGTAAATTCATAACTTTATAACCACACATTCTCCCAAAAAAATCACTTTTGATCAAATCAATTCTCTAAAAGTCATTTCCACACGGGCCCTAAGACAAGCAAACACAAATACTACCTTTATGTTGGATCCATGCCTGCATAAAGGAGCTACGTGACATGGTTTAGAACACTTTGGTGGTTTTTGCTGAGCCTCTGTGCCACAAGGAACCTGATGAAATGCGAAGGAAATTAGATGAACTAGAGCAAGCATTAGAGCATCCTATTCTGAGAGCAAGAGACTAAGTAATTCTATTCTAGGACGGCTTGTAGGGATACTTGAAAGGATGCCTTGAATTGTTTGCACTATATATGTTTCTGCAGATTTCCCATCTAACAGTTAACCATACAGATGACTGACACTCTCAATCAAGAGCCTGCAGGAGACTGAGAAGGATCCATATATGACAGTCACTTATTCCTCTAAAAGATAAGATTGTGACTCATATATGGATGCACAAGTACCACATGACTAATACATATAGCACATTAACATTCCCAGAACCTGAGATAGCAGCATAATTCAAAAGCAGCCAAAATGCATTCGCTGCTGGTATTTATTGAAATACACTGTTCATACTTACATTGCACAATGCACATTCAGATATTTTGAACACAATGAGAATATTGTCCCCACTAGTAAGGGGTATGCTACTTCAAGAGATACAAAGTAATACGGGATGGTAGAGGTCCCTTAAAAAAAGGTGATCCAATTTTCAGGTACTATATTATCTGACCTCAACTCCATCAGTATAACAACTTGAAATATGCAAGCGTGTTAGTGGAATAGGCTTGACCTTAAGAACTAGACGTGGAAGTTCATAAACATTCAATTCAGTTTGAAATATAATCAAATTAATTTCAACATGTCACCACTCTTTCTATGAGTAGTATACCCTTGTGCGGTGAATTCCAACTGTAAGATTGGAATGCCAGAAGAGGAGAAGGAAGAAGATTGGAATGCACGAAGAGGATAAGGAAGAAGATTGGAATGGGAAGGAAGAAGATGAGTGTGAGGACACACAACCATCTGAGGGTAGAGAACCTCGCTTCGGGTTAGTAACGAAATTGAACAATCAAGCATAAATAGTCATAATCAACCCCCCTCTCCCCACCCCCCCGGTTTCTCTATGGTGGGTTGAAAGGGGGTACCCCACCTCTAGTCCTATGTCATCTATTCTCACTGATCTTGAAAACCTAGCCTCGAGGGGTTAGCATTATGCATCATGCTTGAACTTGATTTGTGGCTCCAAAGGCTTAAAACATGAAAAGATCTTCCAAAACAAGCAACGTTGTCAAAATACATTCGCCAAAGTATCTATTTGGCATTGCGGTTAAGAGGGTGTATGATTTTAATTTTCATTTTTGGAGAATTGATTTTGAGAAAAAGTGATTTTCTAGGAGAAAGTGTGGTTGAAAAGTAAGAAGTTACGAATTTACAGCAAGATTATTTTAATGAATATATGTGTGGTTGAAAATGAGTTTGGTGAGAATTGATTTGAAAGAATCAAAATAAAAAAGGCCATAGGAGCATTTTTAATGTGGGGGGCACAATGCCAAATAATGTTACTGTGTAAAAGATTTGGGTTGGGAATAGGTAAAGGAGGAGCCAAATTTGCACCCTCCCCCCCTTTCACATTTCCCCCCTCATTTTCCCCTTCTCCTTTTCCCCTTCCATTTTCCCCCAACACTAAACATGCTCTAAGTACTATAGAAAATTGCTATGGAAAGAGTGGTGGGAGGCATAGAAGCTATTGTTTTTCACTTTTCTGGAGCAACAATAGGGTTTCATTTTTATCCCTTCAAGTAGAGCACTTGACGATTCTGCGAGATATTTATCCACAAAAAATAAAGAAATAACGTAAACTACCATATGCTAAATAAAATAGTCAAAGATTCAAATGAAATGTACAGTGCAAAACACATTTCGACTAATGAATAATACAAAAACCATTAGCTCAATTTATAGTAGTAGACATCAATAAATGCTCACCTCAAAGTGTGCCGACCCACACAAACACGAGATTGAGACAGTCAGCGGGCAAGGAGCACAAGCACCTCTACAAGAAAAAATGTCAATTATCTAAATGTTCCAGAACAAAGATGATGCTAAGCCCATGTAATCAATCCAACTGGTATGTGACTCTGGTAGAATTTGGTCATTGACATACATACAGTAACCTTTCCTCCAACATTCAGTTGACAATAACAAGAACAATTTTCAGATGTTAGACTTATTTATTTTCCGTACATAATGAAGCATACAAATGTCACCCACTTGGCATTCAAGAGAATATGAAATGTGTGTGTTCAGAGATCTCAACTCCTCAATTTACATTTACCTGTCAGGTACACTAAATTATATTAAACATTGAACATCGGATCAAGAGTCAATAAAGCAACAAACTATCCACCTAAGGAAAATAAAGAGTCTAGTTAATAAATTGCAGTACTAAACACTTTAAAAAATGAAGAGTCTAGTCGATAAATATTTTGGAATGATGAAAAGGCCTTGGAATAGTTAATAAGTCTCTGAAATTAATTATGACTATACAGGAATATTTGTGATTTCATTTGTTTAAAGTTGAGACTACATTAAGAGGTATGAAAGCCCGCCAAAGATAGTAATTATGAAGATTCATGGCTAGACAAGGTGAACATGGAGCTGAAAGGGAGTTAGTTAGGAAGAATTTGAGAACTTGCAGCAACTGATAAAGCAGCTCTGCTCCAGTGCCCCTGACTGGAGCAGGCTAACATATTGGCTTTACTATTCATCTTGCCAAGGAGCAAGCCAACAACCGTCCACAAGGAAATATGAGTAATCAACCTCCTAGTCAACAAATCCAGCAATCAGATGAATCATCAGATGAAAACAAGTAAGTGGACACAAAGTTGAAGGGAAATGCTTCTCGGTAGCAACAAGTTGAGATGACAAAAGTTGAACAGGAAAGAAAAAAACATAACAAAATTAGAGTTGGCCAAAGAAGCAATGAATGATTTGAAGCCAATTTCTTCCACTAAATGATGAAGAAACTCTTTTCCAGTAACATCTGCAGGGAGAATGCGCTGTTTGGAGTGTGAGAAAAGATTTAAGAAAACAAAAACAAGGGTAAAACAACTTGAGATTGACATTAAGGTGATATAGCATTATTTGATGGGCTTAAAGGCAACTAGTCAGGATTTTGCGGAGCCATGGGCTTGTTGGACATTTTCTAATGCTTTGTCACTCGCAAAGTAGGTTAAAAGCTGACAAAAACAACCTAGCCATCACTATACTCAGCTCGGAAGAGAGCAGAGTAAATTTATTGTTAATCCAACTAAAGGCAGACTAGACAGAAATGTATTGAAGTTATAATCAGCCCCAAATCATGTGCAAAATTTTGGTTCTGCCATTATTCCAATTTCCACAAGGTCGAGGTCAAGGACAAGTTAGGATATGAGAAATGAGAGGTAATCCCATTGGAAGAAGTAACCAGCCATCAGAGAATCTGATCGTCCCAGAAATATTGAGGAAGCGATAGAAAACAGTGAAGGAATAGAAAAATGCTGGAATTTATTAAGGATGAACATTTGAATAGAATCATCCTAATCTAGTCGTTTGACATGCCATGTAAACTCCTAACTATCGGGGGCGCAACATCTTTGAAACTAACAGTATTTGCCATTTGTGGCTCTTCAAGTGATGGAGGAAGTTGCAAAAATCTAGTTTGTCAAGAAATGGTGAAAAAATTAAATGTTCAAGTTCAATATGAACCAAAGCCGTACAGCATAGCATAGTTCAATAGAGGAGTTGCACTAATGTGACACATCAATGTCTTATTCCTTTCTCGACTAGAAAATCTTAGCCCCTCTGGACCTTCTATTTTTATTTCAAGATAGAATAGAACGATGTAAAACAATGGGAGATTTGTGTGGTAACTGTGGGTCCTAAAATATGCCTAATATGTGGACGTCGATACTTTCCCATCAAAATTGAATACAATTTTATCTCCAAATCAAACTATTCAACATCATATCAATCTTGAACTATGATCTAGCCCATCTGTTGCCACGCAATTTAATAAGTCCTACAGATCATGAAGAGCCTAAAAAATAGGTAGCAGAATTGATGAAAAGAGATTCCATTCGTAAGTCAATGAACATGCATGGTTCCAGCCCTCTTAATCAAAAAAGAAGAATATGTGGAGAATGTTTATTAATAGTTATGCTATCATTATTATGACTACCATAAAGTACAGATTTCTTCGAAAGCTAGACGACATTGATGTATATCTTGTGTGCAGCTAAGGTTTTCTCGAAATGTGATCTCAAAGGTGGCTACCATCCAATCCAAATTCATGAAGGTAATGAACCAAAAACTCTGCGAGACAAAAGAAGGAATCTATGAACAGATGGTAATGCCTTTAGTTAAAGGTTCAAAGCACATTCATGCATTTGATGAATCAAGTTCAAAAGGAGAAGTTTTTTGTCATCTATTTTGACCATATCATTATCTACAGTTAAGATCAAAATGCTCATACATTACAATTGAATGAAGTTCTCAATGTTCAGTGAAAAGAGAAGCTCTATGCCAACTTAAAAAATTGATAATGAAGAGCTATTTGCTGTTTTTGGTACACATTGTCAATTCCAAGAAGATTCAAGTGGATGAAAGCAAAGTTCAAGGAAGAAAATGTAACCAGTGCCACCTACTGTATACAAGTTCGAAGTATCCATGGCTTAGCTTCCTTTCATATACAATTTCAGTATATAGTTACTTCTTATCATCGCCAAACGGACAAACTAAATGAAGCCAAAAATAAAAGCTTGAGAAATCTATAATGATGCTTGGTCAGAAACAATCCTAAACACTTGAAAGTTGTTATGCACAAGCTGAATTTCCTTATAACCCAAAAAGTAAAAATGATACCTTTTTAGATTTATGAGAAGCAACTAGTAATCATGTCTCCCAAAATGCAAAAGCTTCACGAGGACATCAAGCTAAAAATTAAATAATTGAATGCCAGATGTAAGAAGCACTAGGGACTTGAAGAGACTAGTTGAAGTTTTCAAAGGGGGAGAAATGCTAATGGTTTACCTACACAACAAAAGACTTCAAGATGGACCCTGTTCTATTATGCTAAGCAAAAAGAAGATCATTCATACAAGTTCATCTAGAAATTTGGAGAAAATGCTTATCAAGTGGATGCACCTAGGTATATGGGAATCTACTCAACACTCGGAATGTCTTGTATCTTTATGAGTACCACGGGCATGATGCTGAACTCAGGAACTTGTTCCGGTAACAACGAGAAACTGATACAATCAGCTATACACCAGGGAAAATGAAAGTCTAGTTGGTTAATAACAGTAACTGAACACCTTTAGAAAAAGAATAGTCCTGACAAGCGTAAGTGAAAAAGCTTTGGAATAGTTAATAAAGTAATTTGGAAATAGTTTTGATTATCTAGGAACATAAAATAAAATATCATTAAATGTCTATTAGCATAAATAAAGTCAGGAATGCAGCTTTGTAATCAATTTGTATCATTAACATTCTTTAAAGTTTATCTAGAACTATCTATTAAAGGTTTCTCAAGTTTTTGCCTTAAGAAATCTTCGCACAAACCTCATTTGGAGTATATCTCACGTTTCTTAATTTTTTATGGTTCTTCAAAGTACATCTATATTAACTATTAAAGCAGCTGAGTTTTCGGCGGGACCCACCCCAGTTCTCCCGCCTAAACTCAGCTGCTTACTTTTCTTTCTTTTTTTATTTTATTTCTGATTTTTATTTTTAACTAATGGAGTATTAATTTCGTTGGAGTTTGTGTACATCTTGCACAAGAAGACTGGAATGCAAACAAATAAAGAAAAATATATCAAAGTTGACCTTTTTATCTTCTCATGTACTCTACGTTTCTTCAGCCAATTTCCGAATTTTCGAATTCCACCCTCTCTATCGTCTTGTTCTTCCGACGCGATGTGCTATGAATTGAATGAACAGAGAGCAAAATTCCAGATTTTTGTAGCAGCTTGACGTTCCAATTCAGGTTGTAATTTCCTTTTTCTTTTTCTTTTTTACAAAATATTCTTCTTCGAGTTTGTGTTTTTTTGGGGCGCTCTTGATGGGTAGAGTTAACAGTGCTTAGGAAGGTTGTTGAGATGGAAACCCAACAGATGTTGCTGATACTGTTTCGATTAATGGAAACTAGTTTTTCCAAAATTTATGTATGAAATTTACAAAAATAAATTCCATAACTTTACTTCTCCAATTTGTAAGGTTGTACCGTGTTCTCTGTTAGCTTTCCAATAGCAAAAAAAGGTATATTCAGAGCTTACAGGCTTCATTGCCCCTTTGGCACCACTAACTTCATCGTTTCCATTATCCAGGCTGAGCCCCCAAGGAAACATCGGCGGTGGATGTTGGAGGCTGGCGCTGTACGATGAGTTGCCAGCGTCAGCTCCGGCCAGACCAGCATAAGAAGGAAGGGACAGGATTTGCTCGAGGAAGTAGTCGGCCGTTTACCCTCCGACGGGTTCGTTGCCATCCGAGTGTTTTATAATGCTTTTACCGTATTTAATTTAATTCCCTTTTTGTTGCTTTTAATGCACGGGTGGTTGGAAATTTGGAACAATTTATTTTGGGATTTCTCAATAATTCACGCGTTTTTCCTCTTCCTAGAGAGAGAAAATTCAAACTCATTAGTATTTTGGTTATCAAAGGACAGGTTTCCGATATCTTTCGAGCTTTTTTCATTAGTATTTCTTTTGCATTTTGTTGCGCTTTTAAATGCATGCATATGAAGCATCTGAAATTCTTGTTGTTTGATAAATTGAAAATTGCAGGAATGGATATCAAAATTTGGAGAAAATAAAGAACTCCAATAAGCAGAGCAGGCAGCTGGAAGAGCTTATGAACAAGATGCCTAAATGTAGGATATATTTGACTTTGCACCTATAAACATCCAGACGAATGGGCTTTATGTAATTTAGTTTTTTTTTTTTTTAATAATTTGACTAATAAACTTACTCCCTTTATTTATTTAGTAAACAGAAAATGGAAAGGTAGCAATGTTAAAAGCATGTGTTGGACTGATTGAATTTGTAGATATATCATATAAATATAGCAATTATTGTGGCATGAGTAATGTTTGGCAGCAATGGCCAACGAATTGGATGGCTAAGGAATAGGTTTAGGAAAAAATAATTGTAGACGACAATTTCGTCTTAAAGTTCTAACTTTCATGTGTTTTCTCCCTCTTTGGAAGTTAGGCATTATGCTACCAATTTTAACTCTTCTCTGTCATGTTCCAATTTTTTTATTAACTCATTCATTTCCATTCCCACTCCCTGTGGATTATTTGAATTTTTTTAGTGGCAAGGTGCTATGATTGCCCGTTGAGTTTTTCTACTATGTCCTGATTATTAGCAAAAATAATTTGTTTAATGCAATAATGTGTTTTATTAGCGTATGTTAAAATTAATTGTTGTGATTCCTGAGGTGACACGGTGTGTTTTATTAGCGTATGTTAAAATTAATTGTTGTGATTCCTGAGGTGACACGGTGTGGTTATGTTGTTTGTTCTCCTTATTCTTATTCTTTTTTTTGGGGGGGAGGGGGGAGGGGGTGGGCTATATTTTGAATTATGTTCCATCCATAACAGCTTGCTAAATATTGTTTGCTATTAATTGTTGTTTAATTAGGGTTAAACATTATCTCTAGGAATTTACTGTGTGGATGGGATTGAGAGCACTTGCCATTAACTTCTCTGAACTTCTGTCGTCTCATATAGATAGTCAGTTGTGCGTTGATAAGAAATGATGACTACAGGAATGGAGAATGTATACTTTGTAAACTTATAATGAGAAAGAACAGAAATGGAAATACTTCCCAAAAAAATAATAAAAAAATAAATAAAAAATAAAAAATTTGGAGTAGATACTCTCTTGGTATGTTCATGATTTACGCCTAAAGACTGCAATGCTCGGGATTTTGTTTTTTAGAGGGGCTGAAAGTCTGAAACCACTGTTTTTTTAGCTGGTTTAAAGATCATATCTATGTTGGGTCAACAAACTTATAAATTTATGTTTTCTCCAACTATTATTTATATTTTAGTGTGAGTAGGAATCAAACTAATTTCTCTACTCAACTACCTTTAGAGCATCTGGATTTTAAATGTTGATTTGGTGACTTTGTATATTATAAATTATAATTGATCGATTTATAGGAGATTAATGGCATTTTCAACTTTTAACTACCATTCTTAGATTGAGTTTGTATATTGCCCCTCAGTCGGTGTATAGTTAAATTGGATTTCAGAAATTATGTTTATATTTGGTTGTTAACATTTCATTGTGCTTATTTAAATAAAGGTTTCCACCTGTTTTGCTTCAGAACAGGTTTTGATTTGAATGAAATTGCAATTTGGAGCCTAAAAAGTTGATAAAAATGCCTTTGGCGTCTCAAATTTGGGGAAAGCCTGTAAGATTGGTAGCTTTCTTTTGGTGAGACTCCTTTTCATTTAACATTGAGTTTTGTGCATATTTTAATTTAATGGTTGGAGAAATGATTTGTGAACAATCTGATTTAAATAATTAACTTTAGTCACTGTTTGCAAAGGGAGCTAGGAATAAAACATTATACCTTTAGGTTCCTCATTGTTTGCAAAAGGAGTTAAGAATTGTATTATAGATTGTTACTATGCTCCTTGCGTGATGCTTATTATATCAGCTAATTGGCATGAGTAAATTGGTCCAGTAAATTTTTAAAAAGGAGTTAGGGTTCAGCTAATTATCTTCATTTTTACCGTGATATGTTGTGTTGATATTTTCTTTATTTCGTAAATTCAATCAGATTGATGTTTGTTGAGTGAATTCAAGAAAATTAACAATTAGCAGATTTCCATATTTCTGTTTGTAGTTTGATCTCCTTGGTAAAGATTCCCTTCGACATCAAAATGAGGTTAAGGTTGAGCCTCTGTTGTGTTCAAGGCTATCCAGTAGTTCCACAGTGGTAAATAGATAGCATGCTCGATTTATACACATCTCGGAGTTATTTTTTTTGGTTCACATTAATGTTATTTGGATTTAAATTTTAGGGAAAATGGAGATGATCTCTATGATGAGCTTGATGTTGGTAAACTAAATGTGCACTTGAAGGAACTCATGGCTCTCAATGAAATTGCAAGTGTCAATTACATTTTAGATTGTAAACTAAAAGCTTTCCGTACATATAATGCATCTATAGCTCTGGATGAGATTGCAAGTGTCAATTACATTTTTTTCCGCTCCAAGTGTCATGTATGAGATAAGTTCTTTCTTAGATGCTTCAATTTTTTGTTCAATATGAATTGGATTTGTTTGCTTCTAGATTGCACTGTATTTATCTTGTTCTAACTGTGTTTGAAGATAAGGATTGCTACCGTGGTGATATTTATTATTTATTATTTTGCATTATATGCCCAGCAAGTATTCGGCTTACAGAATTGGTGGACGACTCAGTCTCTGGGAACCTTGCTTTCTGATTTGTCTTTGTGTTGAAATAGTTTGCTTTATCTCTATGGGTCTTTAGACAATAATATGTTTATATTTTATTTTACATGTATATAAGGAAATTTTACACAATTTATAGTGATTGAAATTGAAAGAATCACCCTTTTAAGAAAAAAAAAAGAAAAAAGAAAAAGATAAAAAAGGAAAAGAAAAAGAAAGGAAATTGAAAGAATTATCTTTTATGATGTTGGTACTAATATGTTGTCTCCTATAAAGTATAGTCTCATTAGAGTATGTATACTTGATGCTATTTTGATAATGGAGTTTTGAGCGTTTTGTTAATATAGTTTATTTATTTCTAAAAATATATACTTCTCGTGCATCGCACGGGTACATAAAACTAGTTTATGAAATATACTGAAGGAGGTTATTATCTAAGACTACTAGTCAATAGCCTCCACCGTGGTAGCACTTTAAAGTAAGAGTAAAATCCAGCAGTCAGTCAATAAACAATAAATGAGATCTTAAGACCAATCATTCTAGTTAACAAACTCTGAATGGTACACCATTTGAAGAGTATTAAACACAATTTGGAAGTTATATGGTCAAGTCAATTCTTCGGAAATAATTTTGACCATATAGGAACTAAATGGCAGTTTGAATCTATTTATTCAAATTGAATTATAATGAGGTGAAATGAGTAGTGTAGATTTAATAAAAGTTTGAAATTTGTGGTTATAAATGAGCAGTTATCAAATCAGTAATCAAATCAGCGGTAGCTCAGATTATAATGTGTTTTCAGAAGGAAAATCAAACACCTTCTAAAATTTTCATTAATGCATTAAATGAAGTTGCTAGTATAATTGAGGTAACATTTCATCTTTTAAGTGGTTCTCAGCATTTATTACTATTGAAAATCTACTCAGGGTTTTCTTTGTGAGGTTTTTCCAGATTTTCCGTATGAAGTATAACCTTTTCTTTATTTTGGGTTTCTCCACTGGTTTGTTTTTCAGTTTATTTATAAAATCATTCATGATTCGTGAGAAAGACTCCACCTGGTGAAGGCACTACTCATGAGAAGATTCATGAGAAAGTATCTAGACATGATTAACTAATAAAAAGTATCTAGACATGATTAACTGAACTTTGAAATATCAACCTATGAAACTCAGTTCAATGCAGAGCACAAAATGGATCACTTGAAAATGTACCTATGACATGGAGCTGGGCATTTATGGTTCCTACATCTGAGTCTCCTATCGCAAACCTACAGCTCCAAAAGAATAATGAACCAGTAAAATAGTAGTTCTTTGTTTCAATAATTTTAGCATAATGTATATAACAGCAAAACAAACCTCAGAGCAAGGTGGACAGTCCCCATCACAGCAGCGGCGTTTACATGCATGTCGGCTGCAATCCCTCATATTTTGACACTTCCTCTCACAGGTTAACTCTTGATAACAAGGAACCTATTCTAAATTTAGTTAACCATTCCCTATATTGATCACATTATTTTATAGAAGAAAACTAAGAAGCCAAAGAAAGAGAGAGATGATAGTAACATAAATTATAAGTTATACCTGTTTCTTCAAGCTTCCACACCTACATGACTTTGTAACAACAATTCTACAAGTCTCAACACAAGGTCCATTATGGCACCTCTCTGGACACCTGTGGAACCCGCAGCTCAGCATCTTATCACAAGTCGCCCCGCAAAGTGGCACAATCGCGTCACATGATATCCCCCCATACATGCGCCTGCCACAAGGACAAGATCTCTTTCCTTGAAGCGGGCAATCCCCACACTCTCCCTGTGGCATCCTCTTTTGCAAATGTGATTCCTGCACCCCAACATTTTATTGCATGCATTATCGCACCTAAAGTACCTCTCACAACACAGTCTCTCCATCTCCACTTTCCCACATCGGCAACGGTAAACTCCCTTCTCCGTGCACGGAGGGCAATCTCCATTAGACAAATCTCTCCACACCCATGAACCCCACACTCCAATAACTTCCTGCACAAGCTTTTACACGAAAAATTCTTGAATCCGCATCTCTTTACATCCTCCAATTTCCCACAAAAACACTTGGTCTTGACTAATTTTGGACACGAGGGGCACGGCCCCGGGTGACACAAGAGCAAGCAAAAATGCCCGCAATTATTTCTCAAATCCTTACCGCAAATTTCCCCGCAGGAATGAGGTAAAATCCATGGATCACGAGGCGGGTCCTCAAGTTTCCCACAATAACAATAGTAGTTCTTCGGGATTTGGGATTTACGATACTCAACACGACACTTGGGACAAGGCCAGATAATGGAGTTGTCATCGGGAATGACCGCACGTGACGTCGCGCGTGAGGCAGAAAGGACGGTGGATTGTTGTGCCCAGGACTGGATGCAAAGGAGATGGAATATGGCAAAGCAACGAGAAGAACAGGACCAGGTGGGATCTGTAGGCTTGATGCGTTCGAGACAGATGAGGCAAGAGAGGGCGCCGGAGCGGGAAGAGATTAAGAAAGATTGGATTTTGACGAGGTCTTCTTGGGAGGAGGAACCTGAGGAGTGAGAGAGGTAGGATTGGAATATGGAGGAGGACAGATCGACATGGTGGCTGTGGCTGGAGGAGTGGGCGGGTGAGTCGTTATCGGAGTCGGAGGAGAGTGGCGGAGATACAGCCTGCTGGAGATTGGCAGCGGTTGCGGTGGACATTTTGGAGCCTTCGACAGTCGGTACCAATCCTCACAAACAAAATGGTGGTTTCTTGCAGGTAGTTGGTTCCGGTAGAACATCATTAGCAATGGTAACAGGACGGGTATTACCCGTTACGCATAGGTACCCGCCCCGATAACTATTAGAGCGGGTACGGTGCTTATTGGGGCGGGGACGGGTCGTGGCCGCCCCAACCCCATGCCCGTTAAATTTTTTTTCTTTTTTAATAACTTGGTAAAAAAATTTTGAGTGGTATGGTTGAGAGGTTTCGAACCCAAGAGCACAAGGGTAAATTCAATAAAAAAAATTTTATTGTTAATTAGTTCATTTTTTATTATTTTTATTGAATTTTCTTAACGGGGTGGGTAACGAGTATTTTTTTTATACCCGCCCTGTACCCGCCGCATATCAATCGGGTACGGAGCGGGGAATTCCTTAACGGGACGGGGGAAGGGATACCCGCCCCGAACACGCTCCATTGTCATTCCTAGTCACTACTAGAGATTCCAGAAGGAGGGGTTTTGTTGATTTGTTCAAATCGCATCAACATAATCGTTCATTTAAAATGAGGGAATTGGGCTTGCTGTATGCTTTCTTATAAAATTTTGTTGAAATGGCCTTTGACCAACAAAGAGGAATTAAAGAGTATATATACAAAAAAGTGTAAATATTTTTAAAAAATAAATTACTGATATAGTCCCGTGAGAAGAATTCAGGTTAGCCCCAAATTCACCTGCTCAAGCGTTCTTTCTGTTCCCTTCATCATCGTGCTTTCTTCAATCTTCTGTTCTCTTTTGGTCGAAACAAACCATAGATCACATACGGAAGCTCTTTTCTTGTGGTCCTAAATTTTTTCCGTTATATTTCTTCTTCATTCTCCTGGTGGCCGCCTGTCTTTAGTTTGCAGACTTGCAGTGTACGGGCCTTGCGATTCCTTGGTTGCAGACTGCTTTGCCTCACATTTTATATCATTTGTAAGGTAATTTTTATACACTCTAATCCATTTATGTTTCAATTTTCAACATTTAAGTTTTCAACTTCAGATTATGGTTAATCTAAAGTATACATTATTTATGGTTAATTGTAATCCTTTTGTTGGTTTTTGACTTGCTTCTACTTCCGTTAACATCAATTCGTGTTTTGTTTTGACTATTGGCTCTTTTTGGATGGTAGAAATAAGCGCATTTGAGGTTTTTTTTTTGGGCAAAAGATCATGTCTTCATTAATTAGAAAAGAGAAATATAAAAAGGGGTCAGAGTCTCCAACCTTAGGCGGTGAGGATTAAACAAAAGGACTCAAGAAAACAAAATAAAACTTAAGCATTTGAGGTGATTCGTGATGGGTGAGTTCTGTGTAATTCAGATTGATTTGAACACAGACTGTGGAGGGAATATGTATAAATGGTCATTAGAATATCACTTGCGATTTGTAAAGTGAATTCAGAATTGAATGGAATAAATGCACTGTGGGGGAATTCTGACATTGAATCGAATATAGATTGTGGGTAGAACTTGTTGTAATTTGATTTTTTTGCTCATTGAATCGAATACATTTACAATTTGTAAAGTGAATTCAAGAGATGTTATAATAACATGCTATTTAAGTAATTAATCCGGGACATTGTTATCCATTAACAAAGAATTGTTGAAAAATTAGGCTCTGAACATTTAATCTGTATTGTTGCCTCCAAAACTGCAAGGTGTATACGAAATTTTTTGGGACAATGTATGTCTACTTATTTGATTATAAAGTAGTAATCTTTTGAAACATGTTTTGCATTTTTTTTTATTTTAGCGATCCTAATTCGATCATGGCTGCATCTTTGTGGCAGAAGGGACCTTGGTTGCTGGATTACCCTTTTTGCATTCCTTTCTTTTTTTATTGTTATGTCTTTTGATCATTGGGTTCTTTTTGGTTTTAATCTTGGCCATTTTCAGCTTGGACCCTCTGACCGCTTTGTAATTTCGTTTCAATATATGATTCCCAAGAACACACACAACTATTTTAAAATGGTGGCTTGGTTCATTGCTTGTTGTTTTGTTGCCATGTCATGATGATAGAGAACAAGAACGGACTTAGGATTTTATATAGGACTGAGTTGGATTTAGAAAAAAAACAACAAGGGGTTGGAAGGGGGCGAAGCCCTTCTCGGGGTTTCGGGGGCAACGTCCTCGAAAATTTTTTTATACTATAAATTTTTGGAAATGAAATTGCGCTAGAAATTTAAGATACATAAAAAATTTTAAAAAGTTTTAATGAATATGAGATATCATTACATAGCCATTTGGACTTTCTAGGAAGATGAGAGCTCCAAATTCAATCGATAAGTGGATAACAGCGCAATTGGCGATGTGTACCAGAGCATAACGGATAATGTGCTGTTATGATCATAAGCAATTCGAAATGGCTATCCAGCCTACCGAGTAACTCCTAGCACCCAATGATGAACATATCTAACAATGTTTATAGGTTCACAGCTGTCGTAATGCCGAAAACCTATTCAAGTTGTAATTGTAACACTTTACTATATAATATATATACCAAAGGATTAGAAAATAAAGTTATGGCCGCACAATCAACCCTTTTTTATTTGCCACAAAGTTTTAATGAATGTGACATTTGTTTACACCACCAACCAGACACTATGGAAAAATGGGAGCTCCAAAATCACCCGATAAGTTGATAACAGAGCTATTAGCGTTACACACTAAAGAGTAACAGACGTCATGTTGTTATAACCATAAGCATATGAAATCCCCTTCCAACCCACCGAGTAACATCTGGTACCTCACGAGGAATATATATAACTAGAATTGTTTTCATGTCGAAAAGCTTAACAAGCAATCATTGTAGTAAATTACCATGTAACATCTATATTGGAGCATTAAGAAATGGACTGATAGGCACATAGTCAACTACATCATGATTAATCACCAAGATTTAACGAATGTGAGATGTTACACCACCAATCAGAGATTATACTAAAGAAAAGCTCCAAAATCACATGATAAGTGGGTAACGGTGTGACAGACGTTACGTTCTGAAGAGTAACAGACACCTTGCTGTTATGAGCATAAGCGATTCGAATTTACCTCCCAACCTACCGAGTAACTCCTAGTACTAGATGATTAACATATCTAACGAGATATGTGGCGTTTTTCATCTATTTCATACTAAAAAGCTCAACATGTTGTCACTATAAAGGTTTGCTAACGAACGTCTATATCGAAAGCATTTGAAATTAGAGTTATGACTTCATAATCAACCCTATCATGATTGGTCACAGAGATTTAATGAATATGAGATGTTGGTACACCACCAATTGGAGACTCTAGGAGAATAAGATCTCTAAAATCACTCGATAAGTGGATAACGGTGTGATTGGTTTTACATTCTGAAAAGCATTGAGACATGGAGTTAGGAAAGCCCAATCAACCCCCTATGTTTTAATGAATGCTAGGTGTCATTACACCACAAGTACGAGATTGTGCAGAAAGAATAGCTCCAAAGTCACCCAAGAAATAGATAACTGCCCCCTTGGTGTTACGGTATGAATACTAACAAACATCGGTCTGTTATGAGCATAATGGATGCGAAACCCCCTCCCGACATACTGTGCAACTAGTACAGGACCAAGATGAACATATCTAATGAGATTCTAACTTTTTTCTCACTGCTATCATGCCAATGTGCTCGATAAGTGGGCATTATAACACTTTGGTAAGTAATATCTATATCGAAAGCATAGAGACATGGAGTTAGGGAAGCCCAATCAACCCCCATGGTCTAATTAATGTGAGATGTTTTTACACCACAAGTACGAGATTGTGGAGAAAGGAGAGCTCCAAAATCACCCGAGAAATAGATAATCGCCCCCTTGGCGTTACAGTTTAAATACTAACGAACATCGGTCTGTTATAAGCATAATGGATGAGAAACCTCCTCCCAACATACCGAGCAACTAGTACAGGACCAAGATGAACATATCTAATGAGATTTTAACTTTTTCTCACTGTTATTATGCCAATGTGCTCCGCAAGTGGCTACTACAACGCTTTGGTAAGTAACATCTATGTTGCAAGCATTGAGGCATGGAGTTAGGGAAGCCCAATCAACCCCTCATGTTTTAATGAATGCAAAGTGTTGTTACACCACAGTTACGAGATTGTGGAGAAAGGAGAGCTCCAAAATCACTAGGGAAATAGATAACTGTTCCCTTAGCGTTACGGTCTAAATACTAACGAACATCGGTCTGTTATGAGCATAATGGATGCAAAACCCCCTCTGACATACCGAGCAACTAGTACAGGACCAAGATGAACACATCTAATGAGATTCTAACTTTTTTCTCACCACTATCATGCCAATATACTCGACAAGTGGGCATTGTAACGCTTTAGTAAGTAACATCTATATCAAAAGCATAGAGACAAGCAGTTAGGGAAGCCTAATCAACCCCCATGTTTTAATGAATGTGAGATGTCGTTACACCACAGATACGAGATTGTGGAGAAAGGAAAGCTCCAAAATCACACGAGAAATAGATAACCGCGCCCTTGGCGTTACAGTCTAAATACTAACGAACATCGGTCTGTTATAAGCATAATGGATGTGAAACCCCCTCCCAACATACCGAGCAACTAGTACAGGACCAAGATGAACTTATCTAATGAGATTTTAACTTTTTTTCACCATTATCATGCCAATATGCTCGACAAGTGGCCATCGCAATGCTTTAGCAAGTAACATCTCTGTCGAAAGCATTGAGACACCAAGTTAAGGAAGCCCGATCAGCCCCTCATGTTTTAATGAATGTTAGGTGTCGTTACACCACAAGTATGAGATTGTAGAGAAAGAAGAGCTCCGAAATCACCCGAGAAATAGATAACTGCTTGCTTGGCGTTACGCACTAAAGACTAACCTGCATGGGTCTGTTATGATCATAACGGATGTAAAACTCACTCCCAGTAGACCGAACAACTAGTCCTGGATTAAGATGAACATATCTTGTGAGATTCTAAGTTTTCGTCACCGCTATCATGCCGATACACTCCAAATGTACGGAAGATGCCAAAGTTGTTAACTAATATCTACGTTGAAAGCATTGGGACATGGAGTTAGGCAAGCCCAATAGACCCCATGCTTTTAATGAAGGTGAAGTGTCGTTACACCACAAGTATGAGCTTGTAGAGAAATGAGAGCTCCGAAATCACTCGAGAAATAGATAACTGCTTGCTTGGCGTTACGCACTAAAGACTAATGTACATCGGTCTGTTATGATTATAACGGATGTGAAATCCCCTCCTAGTAGATCTAGCAACTAATCCTGGATCAAGATGAATATGTATTGTGAGATTCTAAGTTTTCATCACCGCTATCATGCCGATGTACTTCAAATGTAGAGAAGATGTCGAAGTTGTTACCTAACATCTACGTCAAAAGCATTGAGACATGGAATTAGCCAACCCTAATAGACCTCTCATGCTTTAATGAAGGTGAAGTATCGTTATACAACAAGTATGAGTTTGTGGAGAAATGATAGCTCCGAAATTGCTCTAGAAATAGATAACTACTTGCTTGGCATTGGCCACGCATTAGTCTGATATGATCATAACGAATGCAAAACCCTCTCCTAGTCGACCGAGCAACTAGTCCTAGATCAAGATGAATATGTCTTGTGAGATTCTGAGTTTTCGTCACCGCTATCGTGCCGATGCACTCCAAATATTGGGAAGATGTCGAAATTGTTAACTAACATCTATGTCGAAAGTATTGAGACATGGAGTTAGCCAAGATCAATAGACTCCCTCATGCTTTAATGAAGGTGAAGTGTCATTATACCACAATAATGAGCTTGTGGAGAAAGGAGAGCTCTGAAATCACTCGAGAAATAGATAACTGCTTGCTTGGCGTTACGCACTAAAGACTAATGTACATCGGTCTGTTATAACGCTACTAATGTCGTTATGTGTTCTGTATAACAACACTAGTAGCGTTATTTCTTTCAAGGGGTAAATTAGATATTTTACATTGTATTTTATTATTATTTGAAGGAGTAGGCTAATTACCTAAAAATTTGCAATGGTATGTCTCTTAAATAAAGTTTTATATTGACTTAGCCATTTGCACAAAGACCCAGATCGGAAGAGCGTCGTGTTCCAAATTTTTTGGGTGGATAGCCTCCTCTCATTATATCTATATCTATATATACATAAAAGTAGGATAGTTTCTTTTTTATAGTTTCCCATTTATTTTCACTTGCTATCTATATCTTTATATATATATATATATATATATATATAGACATAAAAACAAAATAGTTTCTTTTTTACCATTTCCCAACTATGTCACATGCTAAATCAGGTTAAGTCATCCCAACCATTCACTTTATCTTGCAATCTTGGTCATTCATTTTATTATAAGTTTTTAATTTTTATTTTAAATTATATTATTTATAGATATATTTGATTTAACTTATTATTATCACTATATTTTCCAATTTTTAACACAATTACCAAATCATACTTCATTTTATCTAGAAATATCTCTATTTCTTTATCTAGATTTTCATTACTTTCTCTAGTAGAATTTATTCTATCTAAGATTTCTCAAATTTCTTTTACTTTATATTCAAACTTTTCATTCCTTATCTCGAGCAGTTATATTTTCTATCTATTTTCTTAATTTTTTGTTTCAATTTATCTCACATCATCTGATTGCATCCGAATTGGTTCATGTATTCACCAATATTCAGACAATCGGACATCTATATCTATATATATACATAAAAGTAGGATAGTTTTTTTTACCGTTTCCCGCCCATTTTTCACTTGCTAAATCTATATCTATATATACATAAAAGTAGAATAGTTTCTTTTTTACCATTTCCCGCCCATATTCACATGCTAAATCAAGCTAAGTCATCCCAGTGATTCCCTTTATCTTGTAATCTTGGCTATTCATTTTATTATAAGTTTTTAATTTTTATTTTAATTTATATTATTTATAGATATATTTGATTTAACTTACTATTATCACTATATTTTCTAATTTTTAATCACAATTACCAAATCAGATTTCATTTTATCTAGAAATATCTCTATTTCTTTATCTACATTTTCATTCCTTTCTCTAATAGAATTTATTCTATCTAAGATTTCTCAAATTTCTTTCACTTTACATTCAAACTTTCCATTTCTTATCTCGAGCAGTTATATTTTCGATAGATTTTCTTAATTTTTTGTTTCAGTTTATCTCACACCACCTGATTGCTTCCGAATTGGTTCAAGTATTCCCCAATATTCAGAAAATCAGACATATCATCAAATCAGAAAAGCTAACGGTTCAAGGTCATTGGACCGATATTAATTAAATAATTGAAAAAATTAATTTTTACCTAAAATAATGTAGATAAAGAACATTCGAGTTTATAATTTTTTTTATCTTTACCGTTTAAAAAAAGTTGAAATTTTATTTATTTTTTAAGAGTCATTGAAAATGTGACTTTAGGCATATAAATGAAATCTCACATTGGTTATGTAGTGAAAATAATTGAGGACGTATACATATATTAAAATACTTGGATATGTGTTATTCATAATAGGGCCTTATCTTATTAGCATTAAGCTTCCAAAAAGTTTAAAATTATAACAGATCATCATTTAAAAAAAGTTTATTTTGAACCGGTGAACCGTATTCGTCTTTATCTCACACCATCAGATTTTGTTGGGATTGGTTCCATTATTTGCAAATGTTCAGAACACCGAACTGGTTAGCTAACCAGAAAAGCTAACAGTGCAAGGTTATTGAACCGATTTTAACTAAATAATTGAAATAAATTAATTTTTACCTAAAATAACATGGAAAAAGAATATACGATTTTATAATTTTTTTGATATTTACCATTTAAAAAAAATTTGAAATTTTATTCTTTTTTTAAGAACCATTGAAAATGTAACTTTCGGTATAGAAAAGAAATCCCACATTGTAACTTTCAGATTGATTCCAATATTCGTCAATGTTTAGAAAACCATACCGATCATCGAACCAGAAAAGCTAACAGTTTAAAGTTTAAAAGGTTGAATTGGGTCGAGCCGAGGTCGAGCTGGTTTTAATTAAAAACTTAAATATAAATGCTAAAATATACAAAATCGTCGAATAATTAGAAAAACTCAATAAAAGTGCAACTAAGTAACTTTTGGGCATTATAATTGAATTTTCACATTGTTTGTAATATTAAAATTTTATTCATTTTATAAGGGCCATTAAAAATGTGACTTTGAGCATAGTAAGGGAGTCTCACATTGATTATTTAGTGAAAAGAATTGACGATGTATGCCTATATTAAGCTATTTGGAGAAGGGTTGTACATAATAGAGCCTTAAATTATGGGCATTGAGCTTCCAAAAAGTTTATTGGGAACCAGTGAACCGTATCCGTGTTTGTCTTACACCGCCAGATTGCTTTCCGAATTGGTTCCAGTATTCGCCAATGTTAAAAAAAATACTGGTTATCAATTTGGAAAAGCTAATAGTTCAAGATTCAAAATGTCAAACCGAGTATAATTGGTTTTAATTAAAAACATAATAAATAAATACTAAAATTTATCAAATTGTAAAATAATTCGCAAAACTCCATAATAAAAGTGCAATTAAATGATTTTTGGACATTATAATTGAATTCCCATATAGATTTGTCAATAAAAAAGGTTCAAATTTTATTCATTTTTTAAGAGCCATTGAAAATGTAATTTTGGGCATAGAAAAGAAATCACATATTGGTTATTTAGTAAAAATAATTAAGGATATATACCGGTATTAAATTACTTGGAGAAAGGTTATACATAATATGGCCTTAGCTTATGGGCCTTGAACTTTCAAAAAGTTCAAAATTTTAATGGATTATTATTGAAAAAAGTTTATTGTAAACCAACAAACTGTATCCATGTTTATCTTACACCATCAGATTGCTTTTTGGATTAATTCCAGTATTCACAAATGTTTAGAAAATCAGACCGGTCATCGAACTGGAAAAATTAACGGTTCATGGTTTAAAAGGTCGAATCGGGTCGAACTAAGGTCGAACCGGTTTTAATTAAAAAATTAAAACAAAAATGCTAAAATTTATAGAATTGTCAAATAGATAGCAAAACTCAATAAAAGTGTAAGTAAGTGATTGTTGGGTATTATAATTTAATTCTCACATAGATTTGTCATTAAAAAGGTTGAAAATGCAACTTTAGGCATAGAAAGGGAATCCTACATTGATTATTTAGTGAAAATTTTGAAGATGTATACCTATATTAAATTACTTGGATATGAGTTATTTATAATAGAACCTTAGCTTATAGGCCTTGAGCTTCTAAAAAGTTTAAAATTTTAATTGATCATTATTGAAAAAAATTTTTGTGAACCGATATACCGTATCTGTATTTATCTCACTCTGTCGGATTGCTTTCCGAATTGGTTTCAGTATTCGCCAGTATTCAGAAAACCAGACTGATCATCGAACCAGAAAAGCTAGCAGTTCAAGGTTTAAAAGGTTGAATCGGCCTGAGTCGAGGTTGAATCGGTTTTAATTGAAAACTTAAAAAATAAATGTTAAAATTTATAAAATTATTAAAAAATTAGCAAAATTCTATAATAAAAGTGCAATTATAAGTGACTTTTGGACATTATAATTGAACTTCCACAGAGATTTTTCATTAAAAAAGGTTGAAATTTTATTCGTTTTTTAAGGGCCATTGACACTGTGACTTTCGGCATGGAAAGATAATCCCACATTAATTATTTAGTAAAAAGAATTGAGGATGTATGCCTATATTAAGTTATTTAGAGAAGGGTTAGACATAATAGAGCTTTAGTTTTTCAAAATGTTCAAAATTTTAACGGATCATAATTAAAAAAAACTTTATTATGAACTGTATCCGTATTTATCTCGCAACGTCGAATTGGTTTCCAGATTGGTTCTAACACTCGCCAATTCCTGATTTTTCTAATTGAATTGGTCATGATGGTTTAATTCTTTAAAGACTGACTAAATTGTGTTAACATATTAAAATATTTAGTCTATAGAAAGTATATGTTAAGAAAAATTAGAAAAAGTTAGTTTTCACTCATTGACAATTTTATATTGATATTTCGAGGGTTATAAATTGAAATTGCTTGAAAATTATGATTTGTGGTAAAAATGGCTAAACAATAAATTCTATTATAAATGTGTAATACATTTATTATCCTTCATTATTTATTCAAGCTAGTTTTATCGGATATAACATATTTTCTCGAGCGTTATATAGTGGTAGCCTAATGCAAACTTCAAAAATTCACTGGTGTAGCCTAATACAAACTCCAAAAATTTTCTTCAATGTTTTCCTTATTATTGTTATTTTTTTTGTTGACCATTTTTTATCTTCATTAATAAAATACATCGTATTACAGGTAGACCTATATTGTTTTTACGCACACACATCAACGATCAAATATTATAACTTCAAATATTTTTTATACAATCATGTTTAATCATCTTGAATTATTTATATTATCTAGTATGATCATCCCGTGCAACGCATGAGTGAAATAACTGATTAACGGAAAATGATACTTGTACAACGTCTCGCCTGCCCAAGATAATACCCAAAGGGATGAAATGTCGAAAATACCCAATTTGAATCTAGACTTTGCAGACTCCTACACTATTTCCCATCACTGTAACATCGAAAAGGGATATGTGACTCCAAAACTCCACCCACTGAATTCAAATCGCGATACCGTCGTCTGGCTCGTCTCGATTCTAGAGATTGTGGGTATTCTCTCCTTCATCACTCGTGGCGATTTTGTAACACAGAGGGGATCTGGGGCTTGTGTTTTGTTGCTCCGGTTGCATCTTAGTGCTCAAGCAGCTCGGTAAGGACCGATTACCCATGACTTAGTAGTTTTTTAATTTTTTTTAGTTCGATTGATTAGACCTGCTGTCTACTCATATATACAACTTGCTTACTCCGGGCTCTTCACTAGGAAGCTGACCTTGAGTCAATAACTCTAATTGCAACTATTATATAATAAGGATGAAGATTTTGGGATAGTATTTTCTATTGGTATCTGAGTTCTTCTAATATCTAAGTACATTATTTTGTAAGATGCAGTAATTTAGACTTACTTTCAGCAAAAAGAAAAACAAATTGGACAAAGCTGAAATACGAATGTGAAGAAGTCATGATTTTTGAAGATGGAGAGTTTATATTAGGAGCCATGTAAAATTTGTAAATCTCAAATGTTGGACTTCATCTGTGTATATATGTTTGTTTGCTTGTGTGTCTTCCACTTTACATTGTTGAAGTGTATTGATCAGTTACCCTTTTCTGGAATAGACTAAGAGATGAAGGTATAAAACTCAGTCTATTCCATACTGAAATTTGATAGACTATCTGTGTATATAGACTGATAGGCTATTTATTTGATAGGAGCATACTGAAATTTGAATTAAAATTTGCTCTGCCTACTAATTAGGAAGAAAATACTCTGTGAAATTTGGTGCTAGTCTCTTGGTCATTCTTTTGCAAGCAGTAACAGAAATCTCTCTGTTAGGATTTTGTTCTTGTTTATATGGGGAGTGGGGG
This sequence comes from Nyctanthes arbor-tristis, assembly GCA_963692815.1. NCBI lineage: Eukaryota > Viridiplantae > Streptophyta > Magnoliopsida > Lamiales > Oleaceae > Nyctanthes > Nyctanthes arbor-tristis. The sequence continues at coordinate 27,706 of CAVNYN010286673.1, read as the reverse complement.
ACATTATCAAGTTGAGGCCTATTCTTTAGTGGGAAATTGCTATTTTTCAATATACCAGGAATCATAGTGGAATCGTAGTTGAATAGTTTCTGTTGCTTACCCATAATTGCATAACACTTTACTCTAATTTATAGTAAAATAGTTATCATAATTTATATTTTTCTAGAATTGTACTAAAGATTGTGGTGCGTACACCCAAAGCATACTAATATTCGGAATGGTTGGCTAATTTTGATTTTTGGAATCCTCTTTTTTTTTTTTTAAACTGAAGTGCAATGTCAAAAATTTAACAGCATGTTTGAGTGCACCAATGATTAGTGAGTGTATGTCAAAGTGTGTACATGCATTTGACACATGTAGTATGGCATAGAGGAAGTTGGAGAAGTGCTAGGAAAATAAAATAGAAATTACAATGGGTTTATTCACAATTTTGTTTGTCTTCTTAAAGAAAGAAAATTATTACTCCAAATGTGGCCAATACTACTGCAATCTATATGTCACAATGAAGATTGATTTTTCCATCATCACATTGATACTTTGTAATGTGGGGTGGGTGTTTTCTTTTTCTTTTTTTTTTTAATTTTTTATTATTTTTAACATTTTTAAATATTTTATTTTTAAAATTAAAAAGTTAAGGGGTATAACGGTAATTTTATTAAAAAGTTAACGGCAATATTGACGGAATCCCTAAAAAAGAACCTATCGTGTAAATTTATGAAAGGTTGGGGACCCAGGAGGTCAGAAAAAAGGTTAGGGACCCAGCCGATCCTTAACGTAAATGTTGGGGACCATTTGTGATTCTAATGAGATGTATGGTATTCGCAGTGATGCAAGTTGAGATTTGTTTTAAATTTGAAGCCTTTCAAAGAATGCCAGTTACCCATTTTCCCTTACAGGCAAGAATCAAAAGGGCATGTCCAGTTGTTGTGCACTGGCTGAAACAGGGCCGGTCCTGTCCTCGCTAGGGCCTGAGGCTGAAAAATCGGCCACTATAGCGAGCAGTGACAAATAATTACCTGTTTTCGCAAAACTAAATATATAAAGAGAAAAATATAACAATAAAAACAATTAAGCAAAAGCAAAGAGAACTAATAAGAAGAAACGTACATTAATTTATCCAATGTATATGTCACATTCCCTTCTATGAACAATTCCATGGGATACAAACTAATACATAGTATATAACTTTGTGAAATATATTATCTGTTCAACAATTCAGTTTTCTCTGTACTTTGTTCCTTCTCTTGAATATTTTTTCTGAATAGATTACATTGATTTATGGTTGACATGCCTATAAGAATTTCTCCTCATTCTTTTATGACAAGTGTAGTGTAAGAGAAATTTACGACAATCGGTTTCTTGATTACTTCAATGAATGGGGATAAAGGCTTGAATGCACTACTAAGTTACAATTAGCGACCATTTTATGAATTAGGATTTTAGATTGTTGCATATTATGAGGTATTCATTTTGAGATGACCATTTCATGATGAATTTTTTTCTTGATATACAGAAATTTTTAATCTTTTTTTCTTATGGGATCTATATTGTGGTATTCCAAATACAATTCATGCTACGATACTTTAAACTTGCATTGCTCATTGAAAATTTTTGGGCACTAGTAGTTAGAGAAAATCCAAACGATTCAAAAATTTTTTTACAACAGTATACATCTTAGAATCCTTATAAATCATGGTAGAACATGTGGCCAATTAGTTTCAATTATGTTAAACTAGTATCCCCACCTGTGCACATTACATTAATCAAATAGAGCATTATATCCGAATACAAATATCGATCGATTGTTTTATAATGGTCAATAAAATTGAAGTACAAAACTAAATGAAAAATCAATTTAAACTAAAAGAGATATTGTAAAACAAAATATAATATAGCTGAATCAACAGACATATAATAATTACACTGAAGTGTACCCAATGATAATAAACAAACAGAGAATATTTCTAAAGAAAACTGCAAAAAATTTTGGGGAAAATGGGACAATTCCAGCATTATTATTAAAAACTGGAAAAGTTAACATATTACACTAAGATTATGAAGACAAATTATATTACCCCAGAGTATGTATTGAATATAAACTTTTCTATATACTTCTTGTAATCACTTGAGGAGATGTAGAACTTGTTAGCATGAAATAATGTGTACGTGAGCATTGAGAAAAGCTACATTCTCATGGAAAATAAACATGTTCATTATATATAAACATGCTATATATATTCAAGTAGGATAACACAAAACTTTAAATATTATTACAATAAATAGCCTAATAGTTCATCACATATTCCATGGAAGTGATCAAATAAAACACATACATCCAATGATAATTTCCACTTCTTGATAGTTACAACTCAACAGTTGAAGAAAGAATAAGAGCAATTTAGATTAAGAACAAAATAAGTAAATTACTCATGTTCAATCAGTCCATCAGCATGTCAAAATAAACTATCAAGAGGTTAAGGATATATTGAAACTCTTAAACAATGCCATAAAATAAATGATATTTTCAAAATAGAAAGCACCCACTATATATAATTATTAACTCATGTGAATTAATATAACAGAGCATAATTCAAACCAACTAATGGAGGTCTAACTAATGGTGGTAATCAATAGAGAGACAGACTGAACAATACAAAATTTGACATTAGATGAAACTCATACTGCTTTGATAATTGTAGAATAGTATAGCATCGCTTACTAAATTAATATATAATAAAATATATAACATACCTTAAAAAACAGATGACACAGTGAATTGTATTTAAAAAAGAAAATGCACCAAAGATGCCCACCTGTTAATATTTTGTATCAAAAGAACCACAAAAAAAAAAAAAAAAACCAAACAAACAAAGTAATCAATTAGTTAAATATACATTAAATGCAATAATGATAAAGTTACCAATTTGAGACGTGTATTATGACGAATGATTTCATAAGTAAACTCATCCGAAGTATAAAGTGGTTATCACCAGCAAATGCTCTGGAAAATATTGTAGCCTCAATAATGTGGGACCCCAAAATTTTCACTAGAAGTTGGGTTACATTACACAACCCAACTAAAAGATCTAGATTGCGCAGTAACATTCTAGGTACTCCAACCTTTAATCTCAAATGGTGGGAGGGCAAACCAAAACATTTAATACTGTTGAGAAACTCAGTAGTGTGTAATTCTTGAAATTGATATTTTGTAGAATCGGATGGACAAACAGAATCAGAACTCAAATAAGAAATAACTTCCAAACTATTCTGTGAAACCATATAATCATTTACTGAATCAACCACATCTAATGTTGGGGCAAGTATGGCTCTACCTTGCAGGTAGGACTGGTCATTAGCATTCTCCAAAAAATATGGATAGACAGCTTGGGCTAATGATTCAATTGGTTCGCCTGAATTTTCTACCAATAAATCGTCTGGGATTTCAATGTAGCATAACCTTCATCCACATCCCCGATCGTGCCATCTCCAATGCTTGATATCCACTCTGAAAAAGCTTTCAACTCATGTAACTTGTCATCTCCAGCCATATTCTGCAACCTCATATTCTTTGTCAGTTTGAGCACTTACAACTCTTCCACAACTCAGAAGAGTTTGTAGAAGCATGAACAATATCTTGTCTAGAACCATTAGGTATAACGGAAAGAATTTGTCGAAAATCTCCACCAAACACAATAGTCTTACCACCAAAAGATTGTTCTTTGCTAAAAGGATTATTTACCCTTAGAATATCACGTAGGGTTCTATCCAATGTTTCAAAACAATATCTATGCATCATGGGTGCCTCATCCCAAATGATTAGTCTTGCTCTTACAATCAACTTTGCCAAAGGACTACGTTGTTTAATATTGCAAGTCGAATCCTTTGTTGCGATAATAGGAATTGCAAACCTTGAATGAGCCGTCCTACCACCAGGAAGAAGTAAAGAAGGAATACCACTTGATGCAACATTAAGAACAATTTCACCCTTTGATCTTAAAGCTGCGGATAGAGTCTTCCAGATATATGTTTTTCCTGTTCCACCATAACCATATAAAAAAAAAAACACGCCACCTTGATCAGCATTAACATCTTGCATTATAGTATTATAAGCATTGCGTTGTTCGTCTGTTAAGTTGTCAACCAGCTGATTGCGTTCCTCATCTAGTGCTGTTTTGTCATAGCGCAACCCATCATAGATAAGACTATTATCAACACTTTCAAAATACTGGTCACTGGGATATGGTATCGAGGAATAACTATGCAAGCTTTTTCCTCTTTTGCGTAACAATTTCTCAATCTCTACCAAGGCATAGTTTCTAATATCAACTTCACTCAAACGAAAATCTGTAAAAGGGAAATATATATAATTTGTATAAGATTGAGTTAAAGTAGTAAATGTATCACTATAATATATAAATATACTAAAAAATGAATGAGTATTATTTAGATGCAAACTCCTTGGATTCTGCAAAGTATTTCTCTGGTTGTATAGTACATCATCAGATAGATACTTCCAGCATTTTTCCCAGACAAATTCAGGTCCAGACATGCAATCTGAAATCAGCAACGTGGTGAAAATACCACGCAATAATTGTGCAGAACCCCAGTGGCTTGCCTCAATTATACCATCAACGTATTCCCTGTCATCTTCCAATAATCCACAAGCATAGCAAGCATCTCTAAATGTCTCATAAAAAACACTACCCATACGTTTCAAATCATCATAAGATGTGGCACCTGGAACAACACTAAGCAAATTTCGTAGATAATACTTTTCGTCTGCTCTAGGATGGAGATAAAAAACCCGACCAACAGAAACTCCTTGCTTGTGAGGAGTCCACTCCCTGGTTTGTTGTTGCCAAACAAACTTTGACAAAAACTCAGAATAAGTCAAGTTTCGCGCATCAGGATATTTTTGGTTTGCCTTCATCCAAGCTGTAAATTTGCTTTCATGCACTGATGCTCGATTCACAACATCTTCAATTGTTTCACCCTCATCGTATATCACAGTCTATTCGTCTGGCAAATGGAAGCTCAAGCGCTCAACCGGAGGTTCTCTGTACTGAATCTCAAATCCAAATATTCTCCATTGGGCTTTACAAGGGGATATGTATCGACAATCGTAGTACATTTTTATTTCATCAACCTCCTTCCGTGACTTGTCAGGATTAGGAGCATCATTTTTACAAAATGATGCAGTTATACGATCATGGCCTTTATTCATGTATTTGAATAGATATCTTGTTACTCTTGATTGATTATAGCACTCAACATTGATGTGTGCACCATACTTCAACAGCAAATACTTACTGTGTGGCACAACAAATCTGTTATCAAGTTCTACACCATTCTTGACCACTTTTCTGCCATTATTTCTTCGACGGTAAACTGGATATCCATCTTCATCAATAGCAGTATGCTCAGTAAAGTTCTTTGGAAATTTCTTAGTGCAACGACCATTAGCCATGCATGGAGACTTTCTATTTAAGTTACCACATGGACCGTGGATCATCATATCTCTCACAAGGGAATAATATTTTGGGTCCTATTTTTCATTAGGGATCTTAGCTGATATGATTCCATCACTATCATTAGGAGAAGGTCATTTATCTACCAGAGAAAGAAATAGTACTATACGCGCATGTGGCAACCCACGCTTTTGAAATTCAATAGTGTAGACAACTATAGGAAAAAAACAAAACTGATTAGGAAAAAAGAAAAGTATAACCATTAGTAAGAAGGATAAAAATATTAAAGAAATTATTAAAAAATGCCGTGATTTTAATAATTACCTAATTTGACCTCACCAAATACTTATTATGTTTAAGATCCCTTAACAGCTGATCTAGCTTAAGTTTAAAAATTTTGCATAAACAAAGAAAATCCTGAGCAGTTACAGCAATTAGCTTTTGGAGTTATGATAGTTGGTTGTTATTTTTTTCTTTTTTCTGAAGCCTGTAAACCAGCTAAGAGACACTTTCATTAGGACCGTACCACATTTAGGATATCTGGTCGATCTTCTGGTCTAAGTCCCATTTTCTCTAAAAATCAAACAATTTCAGGCCACTTGGGATTGCAAGTAATAGTAATAAAAAGTTTTAGAAAGACAACCCATTTGCAAATAGCCATTGCATCCTAGTAATTTTGAATCATTTTACGCAAGCCACCTGTAAATGACTTAGGTAAAACAATACGTTTCCCAAGTAGTGAAAGATTAGTCTCTCCCCTTAGAACTACATTAGCCAACCCATTATATAGTTCAGACCTCAACTCTCTTTGATGGAACCTTATAAATTTCAAACGCTGAGACTCAATCATTATGTAGCCATCAACTACAAATTGTTGAAATAATCTCCGTGTGAACAAAATATATGGTGATTCATCACTTCGTTCATGTAGTTTGAATGCAAAGAATTCCCTCATAGTAACAGTCTTTCTCCCATTGTTAGAAGATGTTGAAACGCCATTGAGTTTGACGTCATCTCTATAACCATCCTGCCCGAATGGAAACAATAATGGATATTGGAGGCCAAGGTATATGGGATGCAATTCATCTAATAGCTGCAAATTGCCTTTCTTAGTTTCAACCATGATATCACATGGTCTAGGGGTTGAATCAACATCCCCAACAATCAAGAAAGCTACATCATTCTTATCAGGACGATTGTAGGTTCTTCCATCACTATGTCTATTATAAATAAGGCGCAGTTTAACATTAGTGATAGTGGATTCTGTGAACTTGTCCCTTGCTCTTTTGAAAGACTGAGCCAAAACATCATACCTATCCAACATTTTTTTATATCCGCAATAACACCAGGATCCAAGGTTTTCAAGCTGGACAATCCACTAACCAAAATTATAATAACTTATTAAATAAATAATATTTGATATTATGACAATTTATATAATACAATGCAATGAAAGTAATCATGGCAGTAAATACTTACCTTACAGATTGAATTCTGTTGGTAATTTCATTGTCAGTATCCATCATGCATAATTGAGCAAACTTGGGGACGTCTCCATCAGGAGGTAATGAACTTCCAAGCTGATGATAATTCTGACCACTCAATTGGAATACAGGAGGAGCTCTCCCCGTATTTAGACTCTTATCAATTGTTCCACCCATCGATGTGAATGAGAACATCAAATTGTATTTACGCATATTTTGAGCAAAATTCTTGCTCTTTCAACCGGATCCAAAGATTAAATCATTAAGAATAACGGGAGGATCCTTCATCAATGGAACCTTAACCTTGCCTTGATTACAGCACATGGTTCTTTGGAATCTTCGCATTGTAGTGTTTACCAATTCTTTCAGCGTACCAAAAAATTGCACCACAGTATGTGCACGCATAATTAGGATCCCGAAGATCATCGTATTCTATTACATATTATGGATAGAGACCAGGAAAGAGGAAAAACGTTTAATGAAATTATAATCAATGAACAAAACTAATGACTGTGAAGTAACATGTTAAATCAAAATTCAAAAAATGAGTTTGAAATTAAATGTAGCATATGTCACTTCATACATATTAATACTAACAAAGAATATAAAATAATAAAAATAAAACTCCAATCCTGATAAAGACTAACATGATATAATCCATATCAAACATTAATAATTCCAATAACAAAAAAATAGTATTCATTAAAATCACGTGATTAGAAAAGATATAACCAGTAATACTAATTAATATATTAATTATATATTATAATTTATGGAAGTAATAATAAAGGAGTAAAAAAAATTTAATTTAATCTAATTAATAATAGATTCTTATATATCAAGAAACTAACAACTAAAAATATAAAAGCAATTATTCAAACACCTAATTGTCAATAAAAATTGCATGTTGTCAACTAAAAAGCATAACAATCTAAAATTACCGGCTACGGAGATATCTCCACATTCAACTTCTTCACTTGGGCATGTAATAAAAAACTGAAGTATTAATCACAATTACATTAGAGTATGTATAAAAATTAATCATAATATAAAGTATATCTCACCATCAGAATCATTGATGTCATTCTCATTTGTAACTGAATCATGTAAATCATCATCAAATACACTGTCTAAACACATAAACCATTAATTAACACAACATATTAGACCACTAATAACAAATTCAAATAAATAAATACATTAGAACAGTGTCGAAACATACAATTTGGGATAAGTGTATCAGAACCACGGTTTTGCGTCAGCCTACTTGTTCCCGGTAAATGTGACAACGTATATATATATATATTTCTCTGATGATCACCCGAATGTTGAGTTGCATTTTGAGCTTCTTTACCTGCACGACATGGTCGGTACATCTGCACCTACTGATCAATCTTCATCACTGCTTATTGCTTTGATAACAAACACAGTATTACCCTTTATGAAGTTCTTCTCCTGGACAAGTAATTTAAAGAGGAACTCGACACCAATGAATTTTCCAAACTCCTGAGGGAAGATAGGCTTTGCAATGCCGTTCCCTTTGAAATTTGAATCTTGTGCACGTGCTCTTGTTTGCTGGAAATCGTAAATTATTTTTATCCATTAAACAAATTCTTAAAAACCATTCTATAAAATATTAGTAAAAAGTGCATAATACAAGTGAATATACCTCCTCTAGATGCTCATAGATGGAATGAGCAGTTTTGTCTTGCAAGGATTGGCACGTGTCATCCCAAAAAGGCAAATTCAATTCATGAGTGCCATCACAAACATTAGCAATCACCCTATACCTGATCTCTTTAGTTGTGCTCTTGCAATGAGAACACATCAAGCCATCTCCCAACTTTGACGTCTTTCTCCGGTAATCTTTACAGCTTACAAAAGATCACCCAGCATCCTCATCAAACCCAGATATTGTCCCGACAACAAATACAAAAACTTCTGCACGTTACATCAAGCAATGTTGTAAGAGTCCTAAATACAATTGGCATTACTAAAATCTATAAAAGAAGATAGTTAAAATTCTAATTACCTTATCAATCGATGGTACCGCTTATAGGGTTACAACTTCATGGACGCTCTTCCGATCTAATCTCTTCTTCAATGGTTTGGCATGAAAAAGAGTATGCCTTGCTAACTTGCATGGAACTGTCATATTGGCCAAGCACATTGATGGGCAGCCTATGGAAAACCAAACAACCAAAAACATAATAATGAATTGAAAACAACAGCAACTAATGACAACAAATGAGTAAATGCAGGTAGGAACCTTAAATTTTTACCTATCTCTGAAATCTTCTATCTCCTTGATCGAAGAGCTATAGAAAACCGTAGTGGCATTGTATAGTGTGTTGGAAATACCCATTTCTGAAGGAATTGACTAAATATCAGACAACAATTGAAGAACAGAACAGTGAAAACAGATATGTATACACATCAGAAAATGGTACCTCTGAAATAATTCAATTGACAAGATTGAATTAGGACGATAACTGGTTTACTCCCGGCAGTTTCTAGGTGCTCATTCAGCAGCTATGCGTAATTATCCCATAATGTGCAGCGTATACGGTTGGACCTGTATCAAAATTTGTCATTTACAGAAGTGATGTTCAATATAAAATCGTATTAACAATGGAAATAAGTAAGAACGAAAATGCTTACTCCAAATCCTCCAAATGTACCTCTAATATGAAAGAACCAGTCTGTGTTTTTCCAACTCGAACCTTCACAGAAGGATCAGATACAACACGACCAATAACATCTAAAGCATATATTTAGCAAGAGAGTGAGAAATTAAAAAGCTGGAGAATTTAATATACATAAAGGATTGAGTACAGGATATAAGAGTAAGAAGAGTTATACCAAACAATGGACCCTTGTCATTGGATGCATTTTTTATTTCAGGGAATGGCTTGAAGTTATACATGTTCAATGGAAAGCGGTGATCGGGGTGAGGAATGATAACAGTCTTGTCACAAAGTTGAAGCTTGAAATCATGAGCAGTGACCGGATAACTGCCCTTGTTATCCTTAATTGAGAAATTGTGAACAATATAGAGGTTTTTCACAGTAACCTCCAGATCAAACCTCCCAATCAGATCTTGATCCTTAACTAAAGCTTGTATACATGTACCCTATAGTAAAAAAAAACATATAATTTTGAAGCATACAATAGACATGTTAAAAAATGGGGGAGAAAAATAATAAAACTCTAGTGAGCATGGAAAGACAAAGCCAAAAACAATAAATTGCAATAGATATGGAAAACTTATAAACAACTCTGTAAAAATTCTGGTTTACAACCAAAGAACTACAACAATAAAACCATCCATAGGCACAAAATACAACACAGAGGGTTAAATCCAGATTTAAATTGTTTATGATGATTATTAAGACCTTACAAATAAATCATAAATCATAGAGTTTCATAATGAAAAAACATAAATTCGTCATAAACATAGAGCTAAGATAAATAAAAATCTAAGATTAAAACATATAGAATGGTGATCTAACTTGCTTGTCGACAAAAATAAATTCAAGATTCTCCTCCGTTTGATCACCATAGCGTGACATCCACTGACCAACACACCGAACTTTCACTTGTCAATCCATTTTTTTCTTGTTGACAACTCTAAGCATATTGTTGAATGGGGATTTGATAAAGCAGAGAATAAAGTAACTTTGCAAATCAAAGTGCTAAGCAGTAAAGTGAGAGAGGGAATATGTGAAAAAATGATTAAACATGCAATGCATATATATAATGAAAGTCATAAAGACAAAAGAGATAAATTTATCTACTTACCAAAATTGGATAACCCAATAATTAAGAAAGATTGTGAATATATCCCTAAATCATAGTTAATTTCAAACAAATCTACTTACTATAATTAACGTAAATAAAAAATTATGTTACACTTACCATAATTACATTTAAATCAAAAAAGCCAATTAGTGGAGGATTGGAAAGTTATATATTTACTGTAAATACATAAATAAAAAATTATGTTTTATATTTACTTACCACTATTACACAAATCAAGAAGACAATCAGTGGAGGATGGCAAACAAATCTACTTACCATAAATATATAAATAAAAAATTTTGATTGTTTATCTACTTACCACTATTACACAAAATTAAATCGCTATACCCAATAGTTACCATAAATATATAAATCATAAATTCTGTTATTTATGCAAATTAAATATGTGGGTAAAAAACGTGAAGTAAAGTTTGCTTCAAAGCAGTTGCATATGAAGTCATAATAATTGTGTTCCTTACAAACTTATTGAAGTCTCATGCTTTGTGGGAACAGGGAACCCACTTTTGGTTGGTCTGTGACAGTCTCATTTACAACTGATTTAGAAAAAGTGAAAGAGAAATTTTTCATGGATATTAACAGTATCATCTAGTAGTAAATTGGGGTTGTGTTTTTCCCCTTTTTTCCCAATTAAAGTGCAATTTTGCTTCTCAAATCCATTTAATTTCAAGAACCCTGTGTCATAGGAAAAACAGTATAAATATTATTAGGTGAATTGAAAAGATAGTCCTAATCTATTTTCTACTATGAATGAATGTGAGTTAAGTGGTCGATTAATCAAAAGATTAGTTTCTTTAAAAACGTCACATTCATTAATAGGGGCCCAATATTTTGTATCAATCTTGGTTTAAAGATAATTACTCAATTTAGATGTTGAGTTACGTTTTAATGTCTATATCAACATCTAATAAAGATCTAAATTCACAAACTAAAGGTTGGACATCTAGAATTTCATTTTTGAAAATTAAAAACCAAAATGAAGATGGGCTGCACGTTTCTAATGTCTCAACCAAGTGATTTCAAAGACAATCATCACAATTTAATTCGCAGCACAAAACCTAGCAACAACATATAAACAAATATAGGAACAAAAAGGAAAGAACAAAAAGCTACCTTATACCGAAGCTTTGGAAGATAGGAATGAAGGACATTGGAAAGCCTTGAATCAAGACCACGTAAAAGCAATGCACCATCCCTCCCAAGTTGCAGGTGAAGTTAGCTACAAGTGCAGGTGAAGTTAGCTACAAAATGTTCGGCGAATTGCAAAACGAAAATGATTAAAATTTTATTGAAAAAAAATTCTCACTGCATTTTATCAGTTACACGACAAACAAATGTAGGAATCTAAATTCACAAACTAAAAGTTGGACATCTAGAATTTCATTTTTGAAAATTAAAAAACCAAAGTGAAGATGGGCTGCAGGTTTCTAACGTCTCAACCAAGTGATTTCAAAGACAATCATCACAATTTAATTTGCAGTACAAAACCTAGCAACAGTAGATAAACAAATGTAGGAACAAAAGGAAAGGACAAAAAGCTACCGTGCACCAAAGCTTTTGAAGATGGGAATGAAGGACCTTGGAAAGCCTTGAATCAAGACCATGTAAAAGCAATACACCATCCCTCCCAAGCTACAGGTGAAGTTAGCTACAAAATGCTCAGCGAATTGCAAAACGAAAATGATTAAAATTGTATTGGAAAAAAAATTCTCGCTGCATTTTATCAGTTACACGACAAACAAATGTAGGAACTGAATGCTTTCAAAGATAAGGGGACGGTTTGCAACACGTGATTAACCCAATATTGACTTCCCAATATTTTGTATCAATCTTGCTTAAAGATAATTACTCTATTTAGATTTTGAGTTACGTTTTAATGTCTATATCAACATCTAATAAAGATCTAAATTCACAAACCAAAGGTTGGACATCTAGAATTTCATTTTTGAAACTTAAAAAACCAAAATGAAGATAGGCTGCATGTTTCTAATGTCTCAACCAAGTGATTTCAAAGACAATCATCACAATTTAATTCGCGGTACAAAACCTAGCAACAACATATAAACAAATGTAGGAACAAAAAGGAAAGGACAAAAAGCTACCTTGCACCGAAGCTTTTGAAGATCGGATTACTTCGGGGTCAGCTGCTGCCGGCTCTTCTGCTGTTGCCCCAGAGGCGGCGGCGGTGATGTGGTCTACTTGGGAGTTGGGCTCAGCCGTCGTGGAGTCTTCTGTTGTCAGGGTCAGCAACAATGGAGCTGTGGTTGATTCGGGGTCAGCTACTGCAGGTTCTTCTGTGGTTGCCCCAGAGGTGGCTGTGACAAGGTGTGCTTGAGAGTAGGGCTCAGCCACTGACGAGTATATACAGTTACCCAAGGTGCGGCTGTGAGGGACAAAGAGGCAAAAACAGCAGAAAACCATTGGAGCTCCAGTTGATTCGATCTCACTCGCTGTCGGATCTTCTGTTGTCGCACCAGGGGCGATAGCTACAGGGTCTGCTTGAGAGTCTCCAGAACCAATTGAAAATTAGGTTTTCATGCAAGAAGAAATACCAAAATGTCTCCACAAGCTAAATTACAAAAACGCCATTGTCTTGAAAAGGGAAATTAAAAAACACGCTTTATAGAAGGGAAAAAAATTACTCAGGCTGATGTCATGATGACATCAGTGATTATAGGCGGGAAACTGGAGTCTTGACTACTTTTGATTTATATTATATAATAGATAATATATTCATTTTGTTAGGAAGCACGTCTTGGAGAATCTAGGTATTCAAGAATTTACATGTAACACAAGTCCATCAAAATATAAAGTTTTCTTCCTTCCTCCTCTTTCAGTCTTTCTTTTTCTTGTACCATTTCCACGGAATCCAAACAGAAACCCAAAATCAAAATGAAAAATGGGGAAAAAGAAACACTTAAAATAAAAATTAACGAGAGAATGGAGGGTGAGGCATGACTCGGAGGACTGATCAAGGCTCGAGGCAACTAGAAAGTTAAGAGTGGAGTATGGACTGCGGATTGGGTAATTAATTGGGTGTGAATTGGTATAATTCTGATTTTGGCAAAAAAAAATCATAAATTAATTAAATGCTGAATGGGCCGTTGGTTAGTTGGTTTGTTCCAAATTTGGGCCTTGGTTTGATTCTATTTCGGCCCTTAAAAAAAAGGCAATTTCAATATTTGCGCTTAGGTAAAACCCAAACAAATGGGCCCCCAACTTTGCTAGGCCTGAGGCGACGGCCTCGTCTGCCTCATAACAGGCCAAGCTTTGGCTAAAAGAAGCATAAAGTGGAGTGCTACTTTGACCAGAGCAAAGGGGTCGGAAACACCAAAAAGTCAAAAATATTTAAATAATAGAATAAAAAGAATGTATATGCTTAAAATTTAAAAGTTCATAGTTAGTTTAGTGGTAAAATTATAAATTTTAGTTTCAATCTTTACTAATCATCAAAGATTCGAATTCTCCTATCAACACATTTTATTTATTTATTTTAAGCTACCAATCTTAACTTTTAATATTTTATTCAATAATAATAATATATACTAATTTGATTTGAATTTTTTACAGTTTATTATTCTTCAAATAATGAACGCCAATTCTGCATTACAATTTATAAGAAAGGCCGTTAATGCTTTAGTTATTAAACTGGTAATTTCACCTCGTGTGACAATACCAAATAATATATCCCATTTAAATAGAGTAAAAATACTTGACACAAAACAATAATAAGGACAATTCCACTAAACATAATAATTTATCAAATGAACAATAAAAAGTAACAATATAGAAATTAACAAACTAACTTAACAAAATAAATAATACACGTTACATTCGATAAATGTAACTTGAATTAATGATAAAAGATAATGTATGCATATTCTTCAAATCGATAAAATTAAAAACAAATTGATATACGACTACATAAAAATTAAGTTAAAGAACTTGAATTGCCACTCATAGAACGATTTATCTTTTAAATTATTATGCATTGAAAAAGAACATCGTATGTGAAAATTATGCTCATTTCTTCGAACATAAACTATTGAACTTGCCAAAAAAATAGAAGAAGTTGACGAAAAATGGATTCAAAGTTATTGACTTAATTACAGAGCTGAGATTTATGGTAGAAGATTTAATTTTAGGATAAGAAGATAATTCTGGAAATATTAATGTTGATTAAATATATCTAATTAATAAAATAAAATAAAGTCTATATATTACGGAAAAAATTAGACGGTCAAGATCTCCAAGACAATTATATATTTTGGTCAAGATGAGATGTCAGTTTTAGGAAGTGAAAAAGAGCAGGAAAACTAGAAAGGGCAACCTGTGTGGTATTCTAAATTTTTCAAATTTTTTATTCACTTTTGCCTTATCCATTCACCATTTTGAAATAAGAATCACTATTAAATTTAATAACTAATAGATAATTATCATCATTTAATTGTTTCTATGATAAATAAATTTGGTTATCTAATTTTCTAACACATCTTGTAATTTGTAGTTTATAATTGATAGAAATTAAACATGCCGTTAGTTTAAGTTAATTGAAATTTAAAATTGTAATTATTTTCTTAATTTTTCCCAGTATAAATGAGCATTAATAATTATGACTATTTTATATATAACTACTTTTACGTATTATTAATTTACATTATATAATTTTCATGCAATCTGACTTTATTAGTTTCGAATAAGAAATATTTTCAAAATACACGACACCGTCCAAGTAGCAATTATTTTGTACAATGCCATTTAGCTAAAGTAGTACAAATAAATAAAATGATATTTATTTACGTTAACGATAATAATCGAGTTAAAATTTTTTGTAAACTATAATTACCTTAAGATTACAAGAAAAAAGTTATATTATTGATGTTAAAAATTAATTATTCCTTATTGGGGTAACATAACATAATAAAATTTCACCACACAAAAAAAAATCTAAAATCTCATATTATTTATTTATTTTAAATAATTTGATATGTATTCTTTCCCTGCGACTCACGGGTGAGAATCTAGTATTACATAGATATATAGGTTAGGATATAAATTAAGATTAATAATTAATTTTATCAAAAAAATCTCAACAAAAAAAAAAAGGAGAAGTTGACGGCAAATGGATTCAAAATGATTGACTTAATTACGGAGCCGAGATTTGTGGTGGAAGATTTAATTTTGGAATAAGAAGATAATTCTGGAAACATTAATGTTGATTAAATAAATATATCTAATTAATAAAATAAAATAAAGTCTATATATTGTGAAAAAATTGGACGGCCAAGATCTTCGAGAGAATTATTAAATGATCAAGATGAGATGTTGGTTTTAACAAGTGAAAAAGAGCAAAAAAACTGAAAATTGTATTGACGTTGGTATTATGTGTACTAGTTGTTTCACCCGTACATTGCACTAGAATATGATACCAGATAATATAAGTCATTCAAGAGGAGTAAACTTTATTATTCAAAAAAATTAAAGTTATAATCTTACATTGTTTATGTGTGTAGAGGAAAACAATATATGTGATGTCATAATATGAAATCTTAAATTAATGAAGATTAAAAATTGTTTGTAGACAACAAAACTAAAAGAAAACAAAAAATAAAATTTTTGGAGTTAGTATTTGACATCCATATATAAGTTAAAATCAACATTAATGTTCTAATATATAATAAAATAAAATTAAGGCATGTAAAACCAAACAACAAATATATTAAGACATATTATATAATGCTAACATAAGTAGGTTAACCAAAAAAATTATGTAGTTCACAAGGGCAATGTACACTATTTATCAAAGAGAGGAAAAGAAATATGAAGGTTACCCTTTTCCCAAGTAAAACCAAAGTATAGACCAAATAATAACCCGCAATTAATGAAATTGAAATAATTAGTTTGAAAATATTTAATAAAACGTTTATAAAGTTGACCAAAACTATATTGTACAAACTTGATAGAGTTAGAAAGAACTCTATAAATTATTGAAAATCTCCTTGTAAACAACATTCAATGTAGAATTGCCCAGCTGGCTATTTTCATCACATATCATAAACTTCAAGACATTTCAATTTGTGACTCTGGAAACTGCTACATACAACTGCACATAAGTGAAGAATGATTGTCACAATAAAATCCTAACGTTCTCCAGCAACTGACTTTGATTTTTATTAATGGTCATTGCATAACATACTGTCTTCTCTGAAATGTGAATGACAGTCTAATATCAGATGAAGTAAGTCTTAATCTTGGAATAAAATTTCTGGCTGGCATTTGGTCTAGATAACATTTGGGTCTCAATAATATGATCTCCAAGTCTGGTTACCATAAGGTGTGTACCGTTTCACAATCCAGACGAATAATCAATATTCTGCATAAGCATTACTGGTACACCAACCTTTAACTTGAGCTCAGAGCTAGGCACTCCAGAATATCTAATATCATTTAAGAATTCAGGTGCATGGATTTCTTGAAGCAAATTACTGTCAAATTCTAATGTACAAGTTGAATCAGAGTTTAAATACATTTTCAATCCAGAGGGGTTCTACCTCACGATATAATCATTAACCATTTCCACCTCATCAATGGTAGGTGCAAGAATGGCGCATGCATTCAGATAGGTAGCAGAATTGCCCTTAGGAAGGAAATCAGAATATGTACTTTTAACAATGGATGCAACAAAATTAGACAAACTCGGTAGCAATAAACATAGGGTGCATCAGTAGTTGTCACCCCATCATCACTATTACCCAAAACCCCATCCACAATATTTAATATCCAATTTGAGAAATTCTGAAGTGCAGTTGAACTTGGATCACGTTCTAAATTTTTAAGTCACCTGTTCCCTGTCAATTTCCAAACTTTACAGTACTTCTGCAAAAAGGAAGAGTTCAAATATGCATGCACAATATGTTGCCTGATCCCTTTTGGAATGACAGGCAATATTCCATTTAAATGGAGTAAAAATCCTTAACACAAAATCATAATTAGTGCAATTGAACTGAATATAATAATGTAACGTACTAAATGAACAATAAAAAAATTACAATATGAAAATAAACATACTAACTAAACGAAGCAAATAATACATGCTACGTTGGATAAACATAACTTGAATTATTGATGACAGATGAACAATGCTATTTATCTAGACTGGATATCAGTCTTTAGTCTAGTTGTCATTTCCTTATTGGTCATTAAATAAATAAAACCCCCATGTATTTATGCATATTTGCTAATCCTCCAATGTCGTGATACCAACTATGCTGGAAACTGGTTTCCAATATAAATAAATACCATCACTCATGAAAGATAATTCATGCATATTCCTCAAATCGATTAAATTAAAAAAAATTGATATACACCTACATAAAAATAAGTTAAAGAACTAGAATTATTATTCATAGATCAATTTATCTTTTAAATTCTAATGCATTGAAATATAAAGAGAATAGTAAAAGTGTTTAAATAGACGTCTCAATAGGCTTATAAACAACATGAAATACTAGACTAAATAATAGGAGCAAAACACAAATGTTGGCTCAAAATAAAATAGGAAAAACTAAAATAAACACATAAGATGGATTTAATAGTGGCGAGGCAACTCTTTTAATCCGTCTCCTCGAGCTACCCCAAAAGCATATATTAACCCCAAAAGCATATATTATGGGTAAAAAACGGACACCGTATGCGAAAGTTATACTCGTTTCTTCAAACATAAACTATTGAACTTGCCAAAAAGGAGAAGTTGACGGCAAATGGATTCCAACTGATTGACTCAATTTCGGAGCCGAGATTTATTGTAGAAATAGAAGGGAAATTTAATTTTGGAAGAAGAAGATAATTTTGGAAATATTAATGTTGCTAAGTACATATCTAATTAATAAAATAAAACAAAGTCTAATAATTATGAAAAAATCAGACAGCCAAGATCTTCAAGAGAAATATTTAACAGTCAAGGTGAGATGCCATTTTAGCAAGTGAAAAAGAGTGGAAAAACTAAAAATGGCAGCGACTCTAGTATTATGTATAAAACTTGTATTCGCGCTCGTGCATTGCATAGGTAGATAAACCGATAAAAGTTTATCGTTCGAAAGTATAATTCTAAAGAGCATCATGTATATGTGTAATTTTCTTGAAAGACATGTACATTTTACCAAAACCAAAATGATTATATCCAACACTTGTTAACACAGGATGAATCAATATAACAAAAAAATCGATTACCAACCAATATAATAACATAAATAATCAAATCAATAAAGAATATAATACAGAATGAAATTTCATGTGTCCACCATTGCTCTCCGTCTTGTGTGCTTGATGAAATTAAGTGATATAATGAAACCTGAGAAAGATAAATGTGGAAAACAAGCAATTTTCAAAAACAATAATATAACATCATATAATCATGTTTGACTATGTTTAGCATATATAAACTAATAAATATATAAGATAGTATGAACTATGCATTTATGTATTACTGCAATAATATTTATAGTGTTTATAACACTATTTTGTAGTTATTCTGTAAAAGATGACTACTCATAATAATTTTCACCAAAACTATTGAACAATGCTCATTCAAAGATATGAACCCATCATCCTACACCATAACATCAAGGAATTGATTTCTTGGCATCTAATCAATTAAGCCCCATCTACAAAACATAGCAACTAATATATCATTACGACAAAAAAAATCAACTATAAAAGCGAGATAATAAATTATAGATCCAACTAAATGTTCATCATAAAGCGGAAAGATCAATAAACGGAATATAAAGATAAGATATTACCAAATAATAAAACTGCTAAGTAGTGGAAAAATAATGTACCAACTGTTATACTTTCTATTTCCATCTTCACCTATACTTTCTGTCATAAAGAGTAGCATGAAATTATTAAATAATATCAACACCACAAAAATAAATAAATAAATAAATAAATAAATGATTTTTAATCACATGAGTGTGAATAATATCCAATACTAATATATTATATATATTTTTTGAAATAACTAATATATCATATTTAATTGTCTTTTACTAAATGATATTATAATAATTGACCAAAAAGCATATAGGATTTTTTGCACCAAAAAAAAAAGAAAAAGAAAAAGCATACAACAATAACAAATATTTTAGCGCCTTTAAGAAATCTAAAATTTAACAAATAATTCACACAATTAGATATGTGAATAGCATATTAATTTATATGGATATTAAAAGGAACCAAAAAATAATTACATATAGGTTCTAATTCAATGAAGTGCATCAACAAAATAAGTAAATAACAAATTCTATTAAGATAATAATAATCACATATAAATAACATAATTAGCACATCTATATTCATAAACATTCCAAAATGAAAATTATAATAAAAAGAATATTTGGAAGTAATTCATTATTATCAATGAAGAAAGCAACTAATAATATTCTAGAATATTAGAAAACTAAAGTCTCTCATTTGATTGAAACATGGAAAACAATAGACTAATCGATTTTTCAACAAAGACGAAATCCAGACTCACATCCCAATCATTATGAGCCAATGACATCAACTTGGCTCCACAGTGGACTTTCAATCTCTAATTTATTCTCTTCATGCCAATGTTTTTAGAACGTAGCTTGCACCATTTTTCAAATAATGAATATTGTATAGGAGAAGAATAAGTGAACTAAAAGACGACAGAGACTCAATACATATGAAAATACATCACACCCAAAATATTGAAGGCCGAAAAATTGAAAGCCCAATAAATAGTTAAGGCTCCAAAAGAAAAAAAGAACTTATAGTAAAGAAAAAAGATGCGGACAAAATATTCTTTGAAAAATAAGGGAAGGAGCGATATAATTTTAGAGCCAATCAAAAAACAGAGAAAAGAAATTTTTGAGGCCAATCGCCTTAAGGATTATAAAAAATTAAGAAAAAATAATTTTAGCGAATCAAAACTAAAATAGGATTGAATAAAAAGCAAAAAGAGAAATGCAGTAATTTTGGGATCTTAATTAACATTATATAGTGATTGTGACAACAAATTTCCGAAATTATTTAGCATTTTCCATATTACATAAGAATTTTACAAAAGGAATAATGGAAATATTGTTGGAAAGAAATGGAACCCTAATTTCCGGCCATGTAAATGGAAAAAAATGTGATTATGGGAATAAATAAATAAATAAATACTAGTGTAATAATGTAGGCTTGATTGTTCGAAAGTTGCCAAACTAAAAAACGCGTTTTCAAGGAAAAAAAAAAGGCCAAAAAAAAAATAGATAAATGCTGGTGTAATAAGTGACGCATGCATCAGTCAACAAATCGTTTACGCGAGAAAACACTTTTAGACTACTTTTGATTTAGAGATATATAGATAGATATAGAATAGAATATATAGATTAGGATAAAAATTAAGATTAAAAAATAATTTTATCAAAAAAATCCAATCAAAAAAAAAAAAAAAAGGAAAAAGAAGAAGAAGGAAGGGTTGACGGAAAATGGATTTGAAATGATCAACTCAATTACGGAGTTGAGATTTATCATAGAATTAGACGGGAAATTTAATTTTGGAATAAGAAGATAATTGTGGAAATATTGATGTTGTTAAATATATCTAATTAATAAAATAAAATAAAGTCTACTAATTAAACTAGTAGTTTAAATGTGCGTTGCACATTGTATGTGTAATACGACAAAACCGTTCACACTAACGATAACGATTAATAACATATTCAATAGTTTTCATCATATGACAATAATGATGAATAAAACTATAAAGAGGCAAAAAAAATACTAAATAAAAAGAAATGATGTTACCATTACAAAGTCTTTGGTTTTTTATGTTTGAAAGTGTGGCATTTAACTTTTTAATTGTTTCTCAATATAGTGCTTTCTAATTTCCATGTTCTATATGATAATTGAAAATTTTCTATGGTTTTGAGAAAAAGTAAAAATAAAAATTGCTTACCTTATTTAAAAAAAAGGTTGCATGAAGCCCGCGGTGGAGGCAAAAATAATTTTGGGGGCGGGGGGTAGACATTTAAAAAGAAAAATGATCTTTATTTTAATTAATACAGAGTTTTCATCTATCGGATAATGCTAATCCCGACCTAAATATTACCTTCATGTTGAATAACATGACTTTAAATATAAATGTCTCTTATCTATTAGATAATTTATTTACATAACTAAATTAATTTCTATTTATTATTAAAGAAAGGTTTTTTCTTCCACTTTCAATATCAACTAAAATATTGGTATAAATTTCCATTAAAAAAATATTGGTATAAATTTCAATTGTACTTTAAGTTGTAGAAATTCAAGAATCCTACAAAAGTTGTGTGTATAATAATATGTTGAATATGGACACTTTTCTTGTTTTATGTTATATTAGATACACTAGACTCCAAAATTATTACTAAATTTTTTATATATAAAAAAAGGACAAAAAAGACATTTTTCAAAACTTTGGGGGAGCCAATTGTCCCATTTTGCCCAAATGTGGCTCCAACTGATAAGAGGGCTTTTGGGTGAAAGCCTAAGAGTAAAACCGTACGTAGCCCAAAGCAGACAGTATCATGTCAAAGTAGAGCATGTTATTACACATGGTATCAGAGCAAAGCTCAACCGGAAGTGTGGCCAACGAGGACGTTGGGTCCCCTTAGGTAGAGTGATTGTAACAACATCAATCCTACATCGCTTGGATAGAGAAAATGAGACTAGTTTATAAGTTAAGAGACTCACTCCAACTGACATAAAACATTTTGGGTGAGAACCCCAATAGCAAAACAATGCGGGCTTGACCAAAAGTGGACAATATAATATCAAAGTGGAGTGGGTCGTTACAGATGGTATCAAAGCTGAGTCTAACCATAAGTGTGCCTGATGAGGACGTTGGACCCCCTTAGATGGGGTGATTGTGACAGCCTCAATCTCATATCGGTTGGGTAGAGAAAGTAAGACAACTTTATAAGTTAAGAGACCACTCTAATTGACATGAGGCCTTTTGGGTATAAACCTAAGAGCAAAACAGTGAGGCTTGGTACAAAGCAGATAATATCATGTCAAAGTAAAGCGGGTTGTCACAGATGGTATCAAAGCTGAGCCCAACGAGAAGTGTGGCCAACGTGCCCTTAGGTGGGGTGATTGTGATAGCCTCAATCCCACATCACTTGAGTAGAGAACCCACTCCAACTGACAAGAGGTCTTTTGGGTGGAAGCCCAAGAGCAAAATTGTGAGGGCTAGACCTAAAGCGGACAATATCATGCCAAATTAGAGCGGGTCGTTATAGATGGTATCAGAGCAAAGCCCAAATGAAAGTGTGTCCAGGGAGAACGTTGGGTCACCTTAGGTGGGATGATTGTGATGGCCTCAATCCCACATCGCTTGGGTGAAGAAATAGAGACCACTTTATAAGTTAAGAGACTCATTCCAACTGACATCAGACCTTTTAGGTGAGAACCCAATAACAAAACCGTGCGGGCTTGGCCCAAAGCAAACAATATCATGTCAAAGTGGAGTGGGTCGTTACATCAACACTTGAGGATTTTAGAGTTTCCACTATCTATAGTATTCTCTGTTGGAAATTACCGTTCAAATATATTTGTCGAGGAAGAAGAAATAGAAACAAAACGGAAAAAAATTGTGGTAGCATAGGCAAAGTCGTGCAGCTACACGGTTCATAGCGTACAGCCTGCACAGTATGTGTCTCTTCGATGCTTTGGCATTTTTTCGTAAATGATTGCGATCTTTCACTTCCATATAGATGCCTGATCATGACAACACTTGAAAATCTGTAAATTAGTGATGGATTTTTGAGTTTTGATGGGAAAAAATTTAACACGCAAAAAAATCCCGAAACTTATTAGAAATATTTTTTGGAGTTCCTATCCGGGGTTCATTTGTGCTTTGGGAATCCGAGTTTGAGACTTGATAAATCTGTGAAAGCCATTTGCATTGTGGTCCCTAAAGCATCTCGAACTAAGAGAGGGAAAATGTACTTTTAGGGCAGCAATTCCGTGTCGTGTTTAAGCCTCCGTTTGTGATTCGTGTTTGATGTATTTGGATTTGGTTCATTTGGGTTGCTTTCATTCTTTTTGCAATATCCTATGTAGAATCATCATAAAATGTAAATTATAAACTAATTGGTTATAATTAAGAGTTTCAACAAAAAAAAGGAGGAAAAACACAAATAAGAGTACGTAACAAATACTTCCAAATCTTTTTGGTATATTTCTCCATTGCAAGAGGTATAAGAAAAATAGAGCAAAAATCGGATATGGTCTACCCAATATCTGAACTAAACATACAATGTCATTATTCCTATAACATGCCATGGCATGTGGTTTTAAAACGTAAAAATATTTTTGAATAGTGTTTGCATATGTTGAAAATACGTTTAAGATGAATGGCTATGCACGCTAAAATATTATCGTTATTATATTGAATAAGTAAATGTTTCACATATTTATAGTTTTAACATATCGTGGTTGTGATAATAACTAAAACTACGCCCTAAAAAAAATTAAAACATAAAATTCAAAGAAATAAATTTTTCAAAAATGAAATTTTCCTATTAATACTTTAGAATTGTACCACAGAAGAAAAATATAATTTAAAAAATGATTATATTATTTATAAACTTATTAAAAGTCAAGTTATCAAAAAACAATTAAAACCAAAAAGTTAAAATTGATTTCACGATAGAATAGGTTAGAATTGGTTATTAATTGAGTTTTGTAACCTATTTTTGATGGGCTAATAAGATTAAGAAGCCATTTATTTATTTATTCATTGAAAGAATTAAGAAGACATTTATTAAGATTTTAAATATGAAATAATTACACCATTATAAGGATATTGTTGGTATTAAAAGAAAATGTTAGGGATAAAGAGGGGAAGTGAATGTTTTACACACAACCCTACTTTTATATACTAGTCATCCAAAGATGCGCTGCATGTTGTATGATATAATAAATATATTTGATCGTAAGAAAATTTCGTTATGAAATCACTTCTTTCTACATAATATTTTTTGTCAATATTACACTTTTCTTACTTTTGTTGTTTGATTTGACTTGCACTTTTGTTGTTTGCATTGAAACTCCACGTGAAAACGCAATATATAGTTGTCCATGTGAAAAGACGTGCTTTGGAAGATATATTTCAACATGAGGTACAGTTTGTAACGCCCCGAGTTCTTAGCACCTAAGACACTACTAAGTCTACTCTATTTCTCTTAAAAGTGCGGAAAACATAAACATTTATATAAAAAAGTGCGGGAATTTTTTTCCTTATTTAAAATAAGCACAATAATATTTCACAAATAATTCCAAATAAATCCGTTGTCAAAATTCACACAACATTTTTACTTTGAAATAACAATTAAATAGCTTCTAATGATTCCAATAGAAGAAACCAATTCATTTCTTTTTCTTTTCCTCAATTGCCATTACTGATCGAGTAGCTTCCAGCTCCAGACCCTGAAATATTTTGAAATAAAGGGTGAATGTTTTCAAGAAACTCTTAGTAGATTCCTACGCACTAACTTTAAAACATGCAATACATATTATGGCGTTTAAATACATGTACACATGCAAATTATGTCTGTGGCTTATTTTTCAGCAAACAATTTTCTATGTCTGTGGGCTAGTCGGAATGATGCGCTAAGTCTGTGGGCTCCTGATTAAGGTGAGTTAATTATGCGCATACTTTTCATGTTCCATAAATCTCATGCAGCACATGCATAAAAACATAATCTATAATTGCATCATACCTTTCCATAAATGTGCGCATGTACTTTGAAAATAATCTTTGAATAGGGAATCTACCTTAATTCGCTTTCCTTTTCGAGTTTGAGCTATGAGGGCGCTAGTGAGTCAAATCTTGCGTCTCGCCTAAACAAAATATTAAGTAACTAAAGTTAGAGATTTGGAAAATATTTAAACTAAATTAAAGCATGAATTTAAATGGTGAACTTTAAAAGTTTTGGACTAAAACATAATTTAATAAAAAGTTTAGAGTTAAAATTCATTTTTCAAAACCCTTGGGACTAGAATAGAGTTTACCAAAACGTTGAGGATTAAGACAGATAAAAAGGAAACCTTAGGGACCTAGATGGAGTTTTTCAAAACACTGGAGACTAAAATGGACAAGACTGAAACTTTGTGACTGAAACGAGCCAAATAATAATTTTAGGGACTGAAATTGGCCAAAGAAAAAGATTTGGGAACAATTTGAAAACTGATAACTCCTAAGGACTAAAGGGACTGAAATGACTCAGAACAAAACTTGGTGACCAAAAGGCAAATCGGATTTGATATAAAATCCCTAATTCACTCATGCCGTAAATTCGTTCAAAGAGCGCAGAGGGAGTCTGGGATTCGGTCAGGGAGTTTTGGTTCGTGGGTTTCGATTGAACCGAAAACAGAGCACGTGACGACGATGGGAAAATCGGGGTTTGCGATTTGGGTGCTCAGAGTTTCCGGCCAAAGGGACGAATTTCGTTCGAAACTTGGTTCGAAGCGATGGGGTTCGACCGAGAGATGGTGGTCGCAAGAGGCTTTGGCTGGGGTTCGAGCTTCGCGACCGTGGGTCGCGACTGAGTTTGGGGTTCGCGACTGGGTTCGTTCGATGGCAATGGGGTCGCGGGTTTGAGGACAGTGGAGGTGTGACAGGGGTAAGTTCCATGGGTTCTTTGGCTCCTAATCTCTGGTTTCTGGGTTTCTGTTTGGGATGACGGAGGTGTGCGTGGTGGCGATGGCCGCCGGCGGCAGTGGCTGAGCCGGCGGTGGCGGTCGCGGTGATGTACAGCCGCAGCAAGGGGTTCGGTCAGCTGAGGTAGGCCGAGGCTCCCGATTTATGTTCTGGTTATTTTTTTTTTTTTTTTTTGTAAGATTTCTGGGCTTTTGGGGATTTGTTTGGTGACGACAGCGGTGGTGTGTGTTGACGATGGGAGAAAGGACGGCAGTTGGTCGAAGGCGTGAATGGGTTTGATTTAAGGAAGTAGTGGCTGCCGATTTTTGGTCTGTGTGTGCTCGTGTAAATTTGTAACGTGTGTGTAATATATGTATACCTGTAAATGTAACTGCAGTAGGTATTTCTCTGGCGTGGTGTGTATGAAATTATGAATGTAATTTGCAGAAGATGGATGTGTAGTCAAATTTGTTCACCGGCGTGACTCTCGTGGACTTACCCCATGAGATGCCAATGCGGAATCTGACTGGATGGTGATTGGGATTAAAAAAAAAAAAAAGTCAAAATTTGAGAATTTAATCCCTAACCTGGGTAAATCGCACCCCCTTCCCCCCAACCGCGTGAAGGACGATTGAACCCAACCCCCCTCTTCTTCTCTCTTGTCTCGACCACAGAAACCAACCGCCGGCAGCGCCCTCGCCGGACCCGCGACGGAGGAAGACACAATACCTATTTGCACCTTCACATCCTTATTTCCATACACACTATATTATACAATTTCAGAGAGCATACACACTGCATTATACAATTTCACAGACCAATTTAGGTGCAAATAATTCAGAGCACAATTTCCGCAGAGAGCAATTTACCGGCAGCAATGAACAATATAGTCGTTTAAGAGAGCAACTCACAGGCGAAAAAAAGGCTGCTCCGGCAACGGCTTCACTCCTAGCAGTCTAGTTTCTGCTCCGGTTTTATATACTGGGCCCACTTTATCGAGAGAGAGGGGTCGCGCGAGAGATTGCTCGCTATTGCCGGCGCAGAGTGGGCGGCAAGCTTATGGCTCTGTCGCCGGCGCCGGAATCACGGGTCTTCAAGCAGCGACCGCGAGAAGGAGCAGGGGTGACGGTTTGGTCTCGTGTTGGTTTAATAATCACAATGGTTGGTTTCTGTGGTCGAGACGAGAGAAGAAGAGAGGGTGGGTTCGGTCGTCCTTCAAGCGAATTTTGACTTTT
>CAVNYN010286671.1:0-57934 GCA_963692815.1 Nyctanthes arbor-tristis | reverse complement strand
TTTGCTCTTAGGCTTCTACCCCAAAAGGCCTCATGTCAGTTGGAATGAGTCTCTTGACATATAAACTGGTCTCACTTTCTCTACCCAAGCGATGTGGGATTGAGGCTGTCACAATCACCCCACCTAAGGGGGCCCAACGTCCTCGTTGGCCACACTTCCGGTTGGGCTCTGCTCTGATACCACCTGTAACGACCCGCTCCACTTTGACATGATATTGTCCGCTTTGGACCTAGCCCGCATGGTTTTGCTCTTAGGCTTCTACCCCAAAAGACATCATGTCAGTTGGAATGAGTCTCTTGACATATAAACTGGTCCCACTTTCTCTACCCAAGCGATGTGGGATTGAGGCTGTCACACATTGACTTTTTATTATCTTCCTAACATGTCATATTTACACTACTAACTTTGAGAGTATTAAAGGCTTTTAGAAGTGTCTCAAATAATGTAATTAGGGGAAAAAAACAAAGTTCAAATGCCCCTAAGAGAATGAGAGGCGTATTAGCAAATGCCCCTATAAGTGATGCCCCTAATAATAAATAGGGGCAGATTAAACACTAAAAGTGCCTCTAATAGTATATAGGCCACGTAGGATGATTTTCTGTTAGAGACATTTAATTAAATGCCCCAATTAAATAATAGAGGCGCTTATATGTATTTTCATAATTAATTGAGTAATAAATAAATATCAATTATAAAGACACATTTATACGCCCCTATTACATTTAAGTTT
Source organism: Nyctanthes arbor-tristis (assembly GCA_963692815.1). Lineage (NCBI taxonomy): Eukaryota > Viridiplantae > Streptophyta > Magnoliopsida > Lamiales > Oleaceae > Nyctanthes > Nyctanthes arbor-tristis. The sequence goes on along the minus strand of CAVNYN010286671.1, from coordinate 57,204 downwards.
AATTTAATTAAACAAATAATAATATTGACATCTTTATTATTATTATTATTATTATTATTATTATTACGGCAAAAAGGAAAATATTTCCAATTAAATAAAAACTGAAACAATAATAATATGTTAATCATAAAATTTTTAATAGCACGCCAAAGATTAAATATTCAAACGTTACAACGAATAAGAAAGAATATCATGTAAAAGTAGCTAATAATTAATAGTAGCATAATAGCATCATATCATACTCTTCATTTACATCAGATTCTCCCTAAAAATACACGCTAACTTTGTTCATCTTTTGTCCCTTTGACCCGGCGGCATAAATAAATGTCATGTCTATGTAATCGAGAACTTTGCTGCCAGCCTCGATGCTTCTTGTTATTACACATGCTTGCATCTTGAGTTATTGGATCTCTTCGCCATCGGTGAAATAGTTGTGTTATCCTGTGATATTAACCTACAAAAAAATATCTCTCTTTATATGCATTAGTTAGTATTAGCATGCAAGAAATTGAAAGTATTACTTATAAAACTTACCTCCATTTATTCAGATGGCTCATCAATTCAATTTTTTTTCCAATGAACGAAATTGAACACCTCAATAGAGATAGGTATATGACTTTGCTTTTTGCTCCTAATAAATGGAAAATACAAGATAACATAAGCTTCCTCATCCAATAAAATCATATGTAATCTATTTCTCATGATATTTAGAAGCAACAATTCAATAACAGGGAGCAAATGTCTTAAATTAAACTCATCAAAATTCTTACATGCACCATGGAAGATAAACAAGAAATACAAATCTAGAATGAAAGCATTAATTAACAATTACTAATTTCTATTTAAATCTCAAGTCATGAGACATTTAAAAATGAAAACAAATGACTTTGAAATAATTTGGTCCCATCAACAATGACACAGTTATTCTCCAAAGTCATGCTCAATGCAAAGCTAATAACTAATGTCTAACTCTCCACCCACCATTGATTTTCATTAGTATGTACTCATTTCAACTTTCACAACAAGGTAACAAACATATGTTGCATCCACAGATTAAAGAACGTAGTCAGTATAGATAAAGAGAAGAACTTATTCATTTACGGATAAATTTATATCTTCATCCAAGAGCTGCAGGATTAAGAAACAAATTCATGATGCAAGGTCCATGCGCCCCAACCAGTGAAGACTAAATTATGCAAGCAATTGCACAAAATAAGTGGTGAGGAAACTCTTAAGATATATGGAATTATACTATGCAAGTTGTTTCTATAGAAATTTCACTTATATTGCCAAGTTGTTTCATAATCTAGCATGGTTTAGTTAGTCACCACAACCACAATAAATAGACATATGATACCATATAATACCATATGGCTGGCGTTAGATATTTTGAATAGTTTAATCCAACATCTATGAAAAGATGATTTTCATTTGCCCCACCGTAATTCAATTTGTATTTTAAGAGGAGGCACTTTCTCTCTTTCCCATCATCTCCCATCAAAAGACTAATAAAAAAACTACTCAAAAGACCTCAGCCTTTATTTCTCTATTTGCCATTTATTTCCCACACTTCACTCATCACTTAAATATCCCTCTCTTTAGGTGTCTCTGTTCTTTACTCTTTTCTCTTCCAAATCCTGCCTGAAAATTAGATCATAAAAAGCATTTTCTGGCAATCAGGTCAAATTGTGTGTCTTAAAGGGAAACATAGACTGCTACTCCAAATGTCTTAACATTGTATCCCTTGTGAAACTTAACTAGATATGATGCAAAAGTATCTTAATAAATAATTTATAGTTCCCAATTCATGGATCATCTTAACAGATAAATAATTACATTTTATCACAAAAAAACATATAAAGTGAACATCTAAACAATATGTGTGTGTTTATCACCAAAATGCATTACAATATGTGAACAAGTTACCATTTTGACCATTTAGTTATGTATATGCTATTGAAATCATATTTTGATATTCATACACGTATTACACAAAAATATCACTAGCTAACCAAACCAAAATTAACAAAGCTAGTGACAAAAAATTAAGGGAAAAAAAATCAAACTCCCTGGCTACCAAATAAACTTGAGACCTCAGCATGCGTTACATGACAAATAATTGGGAAGTAAAATGCTATACTTCAATTTTCACTAAAGAAGATAACATAAATGGAAAAAGATGAACATTACCAGAAAGAAAAACCTGCACCAGATTCAATAAAATGATGATCCCTTACCATCAATTGCCCACCTCATTAAATCATAAATAAATATATGGAAAAAACAAAAATTCACAGCATATAGAAGAACAATGAAAACTGGATTTATATCAGTCACATAAGTTACAAATATGAACATCCCTGTACTTTTTCATAATGTAGACTATACTCACATTAGTAAAGAAAAAAATATATGGTCGACAATTCTATTTTGAATTCCTTTTCATTCAATTTGAAAAAGACCATTTGAATTCATCTACATCATAGCAAGATAAAATTGGAACTCGTCATTATCTGGATTCAACCAACTACCAATAACTATTCGTCACAATCACAAAGCTTCCGGTTCTTAATTACCTAACCTAAGCATTCTATTAAGTAATAAGTAATTGCCAAATACCAAACTGCCAATTGGGAATTAAGAGTTTAAGATTTAGCCGTTTAGGATTTAGGAATAAGGAAGTCTAAGGAATTTAAGAATTAGGATTTACAGTTAGGACTTAGGAAATAGGAACTTACAGCTTGATGCCTTTATCGTGAATCACAGCCGGATAGAGACGGGCATCAGGCGTGCGGCGAAGGGTGTCGGACAGCCACCGGCCGGACGGGAAGACCGCAGATGGGAGACGGCAGTCGGCAGACCAGCAGACGAGCAATACTGGCAGGTGGCACCTCTGTTCTTCTTCAGCTCAGCAACAGTCCAGGCGTCTGTTCTTAGCATCTTTCTTCAAATTTGGGCCTTATTGCATCTCCCCAAAATTTCAATTGTCTTCCTCGAAATTTCAATTATTTCTGCCACACTTTTCTTAAATAAAATTTCTTTATTTATCAATTAATAAATTTTTTTTGAAACGTCAATTAATAAATTTTTTGGAAATAACTAGGGGCGGTTTTATTTGTCAGAAATACTTTTAGTAGAGGCGAAACATAAATCCCTAGTTATATATTTAGGGGCATATATTTTCCGCCCCTAATTTGGATAATTGTTGACAATTTTTAAGAAGAAATTAGGGACATTTATTTCCACCTCAAATGTTATTACTAAACATACTTATGGCCCTAGTTCATTATTAATAGTGGCGTATAACTTATTTTGCCTATAGTTTGGCGCCCCTAATACTCACAAAGCTAATAGTGTTATCTTCCGACGCTCTTCCGATCTTTTCTATTAGCTTCTAGGAAACCTTATTTTCATGTGATTTCATAAAATTTGAAGTATAATAATGTAATCAATTCTCATGCTATCTTCAAACGAGTTAGATACGATGTCAAAACATCTTTCTAATCTCATAGTCCTAGCTACCGATGAGATGCTAGCTAGTTACATACGATGTTTGTAGTCAATGGGCACTACTAAAGAATAGTACAACAGGCGTTGATTGTATTGATAAATACGTGTTAGTTTTGAAGGCGATGTCATTGGTAGTGACGTGGATTGTAAAGGTATACGCGTCAGTTTTTTTTCCCAAAAACCAACAGCTAAAGTCAAGTAAAAGAATAAAAAAACAATAGGTATCGGTTGTAATGGCCAAACTGATGCGTATCGTACATTTTAGGCTTTGGTTTCGGTTTGGCCACCGCAACCGATGCCTATTGTGTTTTTTAATTTTTTTTGTGTAAAATTGACTTTAAGCTTCAGTTTTTTGACACGACTGACACCTATTTTTTTTTTTAATTAGGATAACCAGCAATAGGTATTGCTGATGATCCTATGAAAGCAAAACAACAAATGCACTATTCACAGCATAAAAACAGCACCAACACTAGCAATTTACATACACTTTAAAGCAATCATCACTAACTTAATATAAATGAAACTACAATTAATAACTTCTCCAAACATTAGCAATAATGTAATCTAGCATTATAAATTAGCGTAAGTAAACTATTGAAAATCAAACTAACTATTGAATATAAATCAAAGTACTCTAAATATCAATAACTACTATATTAGTATACTACTTCAGTCATCACCATCTTAATATAAATATAACTACAATCAATAATGTAACACCCCAAATTTAAGAACTTGGGATGCTAACTGATCTTTAATATTAACTTAAGATACGGAACTTATAACAAAATAATTAAATGCGGAAAATCTTATTAACGAATAACAGAGAATCTTGTCCAAAAATAAGTGGAGTTTTAACGGTCAAATAAAGGAATAGTCTGAAATCCTAGAAACATTTAATATAAATTCCAAGTTATGTTTCTAGCAGCCTTCGTCCGTCGTCCCGCTACCGGCTCTAGAACCTGAAAGTGTTAGTTTGAAAGAATGAGTATAAAAATATATTCAGTAGACTCTAGCGTATATTAACCAATTCACACAATAAACATAACATGTAAACATGCAAATAATTCTTTCTTTCTTTCTTTCTTCCTTGGAAGGATCTTGTCTTGTCTTAGAGAATAGATATTCTCGTTCTTATGCATTAAAGCAGATACGCGTATCATAAAGAGATCTTAAGCATATATGCATTCTTTCTTAAGCATATAATAATATGCAAACTTTCTTGTAATCACATATTTTCACATAATATTTATCACATAAACCAATTAATAATGCGCAATACTTTAAGAAAACATTTTATAAATTTAGAGTCTACCTTAAGCTTGTGAGTCGAGCTACTTTGAGAGAAATCTACCCGTCTATTGCTCTTCGCGCCCCGTCTAGCAAAAATAAAATAAATTATTTTAGTATGAAAGAAATAATACTTTATAAAAAGGGAAATAAACTTTAGGGACTAAATTGGAACTTTTAAATAGTTTAGGATCGGGACTGAAAAGGTAGATGATAAACTTAAGGGCTGAATTCATGAAACTGAAAGTTAGAGTCCCTATTTGGCTAAACTGAAAGTATTGGGGCTGAAATAACTAAATCTGAAAATCTGGGGACTGAATTTCAGAATTTCTGGAAACACATGGACCCTGAGTGCAAAATTAACATAATTAAATTGCAAATTCTTGCTCAGACGACCGAGAGAGACAGAATGAGTTTGGGGAGTTGGGTTGTCCATTTTTTTTCTGGCCGATTGCCAAGGCGCGAGGCTACTATCCAGCGCGGTTGGCGGCGTCGACAAGGGGTTCCAGCCAAAGGGTAAGGAAGTGTGGTTGGGGCTAGGCTGGGCCGAGATTTTTTACTGGCCAAGGGCTTGGATTCGGGTCTAGGGTCGCGAGAGCGGGCTGGCAGGGAGCCGTGGTCAGGCCAGACTACCGGTTTGGGGAGTCGACTGAGAGTTGGGTTTGCAGAGTGGGTGGCACGGGTGACGTTTGGGCTTGGAATTTCGGTCGTAACTTAGGGGACCGAGAGGGGGGTCGCGGAGGTTGTGGCTTGGGCAAAGGAGGTCGCGGGAATGGAGGTGGATTGGGTCGCGGTTCCGGCGGTCCTGAGTTAACCGGCGGCTGGAACCTGGCCGAGAGGAGAATGAGGGTCGTGGGTGTGTGTGAATCTGGAAGTTCTTGGGTGTTGGTGTATGTGTGTGGTGTGTACCCATCAAGTGAAAGAGGGGATGACGGAGAACAGGCATGAAGATAATGGCTGGCGGTGGGTCAGAAGAGACGGGGGTGGTCTGCTAGAATTCTGGCAGTGAGGGGTTTGGCAGGTGGCGTGAGCGGGAGACGGCCGGAATGCTGCCGTGGGTGATGGCCGGTGGTTGTGTTTCTATGTGTGTTTGTGATGTATGTGGAATTTGGAACAATTAAGGCTGAGCACGGAAAACAACATACCGGTGCACAATGCTGAGAAATTTGTGTAGATAAAATACATGTCATTGGGGATGTTTACAGGTTTTGAGATACAATTTCCTAGTTCGACCGGGAATTTGGAGTTTAAGTGCATTCGAACTTTCAAGTGTACGATAGGCGCAGTTGAATAAATTTCAAAACAATAATAACGGCTAAGACAAGCCGAGCTAGGATACCATAATTGTAATAAAACTCGTTTGCTATAAAATATTTGGAGCTTTTAGAAAATAAATTATTTGCTATAAAATTTTATTCAAGCTTTAGGATATTTGACTAGACGAGTGCGAACTTAAACAAACTTTAAAATTTGGTGAGATTATAGCGACGCGAAATTATTTAATAAAATTAATTTTTCTAAAAATTTCCTGGTCGCTACAAATAACAAATTCAAAAATTAGCAATAATGTAATATATGTTACTCAAGTCCATTCATTATTTATTAGCCATTGAAATAACGTAAACTAATTATTGAAATGTGCATGTTTGCATTAAAATCTATAATCCATAAGTAAACCATATTTCAAAATAAATAAGAACAAAAATCACATACAATGGTCGACAAAGTACTCGATGTACCCTGAATCTCATCTATATTCACTTGACTATATGATCCAACTTCATAAGCCTACAACAAACAAAAAAAATATAATTACTTTGTCAAGAAACTATATATATGAATGATTAGATAATTATTAGTTTTTGATAAATATTTATATCTAATCAAGCTTTTCTAAAATACTAGAATATAGTATCACTATCTTGTATATATTTCTCATCAGACAATAGCCACACCCATTGGATCCCGGTTGCTTAGCACACTAAAATTTCCAAGTAGTTGAAAATCAATATTAGTATTAAATCAATAAAATTTGAAGCTTCAATAGTTATTGTAACATTTAAAGGATATTTTTCATATCGTAATTAATTTCCACACGAAAGAGGTCATCTTTGTTTTCCCTGTCACCCACAGCGTTCTATATGCCCTAAAGTTTCAGCATATATGTATAAGTTAAATAAATTCAAATTCACACAAAAGAGTATTATGCAATATTTATTGATAATTACTTACATATTCAAATCCCCACCAATACTCAATGTGCGCTTAGACTCCAAGCAGTACATCGTATTATATTCAAGGCATAGCACAAGTAGCATGTAGTGGTTTCTAGAATATTTTATAACAATGTAAGTTTACATTTAGTCACAAATAATTCAAATTAAGCAAAAAAAAAAAGATGAATAGCAGGCAATGGTTTTACCCCGCATAATATGATACTAGAATGTATTTTTTGTCCGTCATTTGTGTAATTGCGTTGAGCATGAAGTCAAAACTCGGCCCTCCACTAACTAAATAATTAATAGCCGATATCAACGTTAAACAGAGAAATATGATATTTTGAATCCTAAATTCGTTGCACAAATGATGTAAAAAATAGATTATACTAAATGTTAAATATCAAATTAAAAATTATATGATGTACTTAAAAGTGAGGGAGAAAGTCTCACATTTCCTAAATTTGCAAAATAGGTGCTTTGAACCATTGCATCTTGAGTAGGCCAGTTATATCGTCGACCGAAACACGAATCTCATTCACCTTGTCAATGAAGTGGTGAACCACATCCTCATCCATCGCGTTACGTCAATGAAACTCATAGAAAGGGCATTCTAACAAACAGATCGTGCAACTTTTTGAAGGTGGGAATCAAGGGAAATTAATGTTGCATCGTCAACAAGGTTAGGCTGTGCCGAATAGACTTCAACACTCGTGGGCTGTTTACCTTTTCCTTTGGATGCTGCTTACTCTAATAAGTCTTTCTGTAGTGATAATTTGCTATCAAAACACACGTGACATAAAATCCAATGTACAAAGAAGATTTTATGTAACTTCAATTCATTACCATGCCTAAGATCACTAAATGTACAGGCCACTGAGTGAAACCTCCAACTACATCCGCTAATTGTTGATGAAATGCACCTTGCACTGGAAGAATCAACTCTACTGCATAATCAGCTACAAATCAACTGACACTTTGTAATGTCCGAGCAACAGTTGTTGTTGGTACACCAAAGTGTAGCGTCGGATGGGTAAACCATCCCATCTCTCACAATTTTAGTCACGCTGTTACAAACAAGGGCGAGACAATATGGGGTCTTTTTTTTTGAATATTCAATAAAAGTGAACAATTAACGTTAACTGTAAGAAGTGAAAATAAGTTTATGCATTCAACAACTAGATAACTCAACACTTGGTAACTTAAGGGTGATTGTTGACCGAGTGGAAGCTACTATAAGTCTGTAGTCTAACGGAAGGACTCACCGTTGTAGGTATTTCCATGCCAAGAAATTCTGGAGGTATTTCCATGCTAAGATGTTGGAAGATAGAGGTAAACCGTGACTGCATCCTATTGAACTGGGCCTGTTTCTGTGGCCTTGTCTCTTTCCTTACCCGCTCAGCAATGCTAGCCCCTACCTCTGATGTGATCACCTACCTAATATCATCTAGCGAGACGACCCTACTTGGTCCTCTTCTAGTCTCATCAGGTCGTCCATAAATGTCTTTCACAGTGATGTATCCACCATAGCCCTTCATTCGACCAGGGTACTCCTTCTTGCCAAGCACTGCTGTCAAGATATCCTGGTATATCTTTGGGACAAACATCCTTTGGCTAGCCTCCTCTTATTTTTCTTTTTGTTTGAAAAAATGAAAGATAAATATAAGTACATATATTCAAGCACAAATAACTTATGTAATGAACAAATTAATGATTAATTTATACTTATAATTTTCTCATAAACCTTCTTGGTTTTCTTGTTGGATATGTAATAAATGCCATTGGGCCTTTTCTTCGGCCTTGCCCAAAGCCAATCTAAACTGCGATCTTCAATTAGAAGGGTTAGCTAACTGACCCACATGAGGATGAGGAAGATAGGAGGTCTGCAACAAGCCACTCTGGCCTCTTACGAGCATAATCGGCAAAAGCCTAAAAAGTATAGGTGCTCTTAATGCGTTTGACTCTGCTTCGCATTCTCACTTTTCCCCTGAAAGTCAATTCAGCAACTATTTTTAGTTTTTTACCCGGTTATGAGAAACTCAATATGAAATCTGCTATGACCATACCAAAAAATCCAGAGTGTCATGGTCCTACTTGAACTTCTCCCATATTTCTGGAATAATGAAGTCATAAAGCAGACAAGGAGTTTTATATTTCTTGTGCTCATTTCTGATGTATTCTCACACCAACGAAGCCTTGAAGTCTCTCAATCTTGTCCCAACTATTGTTGGATCTCTTGTCCACTTCTTTTTGCTACTGGTCAGATCATCTACTACACTTGAGTTGTTGGCCATCAAGCCCACTCATTACGTGCCTACAGATGCACACAAGTAAAAACATAAGCACATTAGTGTAATCAAAATGACCCCAGCATAGTAACAAGTCATAATGCATGTAAATAATAATATACAGCGATACAAGTAAAATGGTATGTATCACATGGTTTTGGATGTAGATAACATAATAATAAAATAATAGGATAATATCACAAACAAGCGAATTAGCAATTCTTCTCATTTCCTTTTTCAATTATCCTTGACAAATTTTACAAACTATTCAATCCCATTCAAATATTCTAGTGTGGTACATCTCTCATACATCCAACTTCGATCTATATCTCACAACCTATATCAAGATATTCAAAAAAAGAATTATATCTCACAACCCATATCAAGATATTCAAAAAAAGAATTATTTTTCTTGAGTGGATAACCTTTTTTCTTACTTTTCAAAAGATTGTTACGTTATTTGATTTCCTTAATTTATTTGGTTAATAATACTTGTTAATTACATATTAATTCTCATCACACTTGTTAATCAAATTGCTTTTCATTATTCCATTATAAAACTTTATTTGTTCATCAATACTTGTTAATTACATATATCCATTTGCATCACAAAACTTAATCAAAGTATCTTTACATTATTTGATTTTATTTAAATTATTTGTCCATCAACACTTTTTAATTACTCGGCCCATTTGCAATATTGAAATTCAATTAAAGAACTATTACATTAGTATTTACTTTCCCTAGAGTACTTGGCCATGACACCATTTTTACGCTCCTCTATTAACATCACAAATTTAATAAAATAATTTTCAGATTATTTGATTTCTTTACTTTATTATTAAATTTCAACACTTATTAATTACTTATCTATTTTAGTTCAAAGCAATAATATTAATTTATGTATAAAATACTACAATAGTGTAGAAAACTTTCAACAAAATATTTGTGCAGCATTTCATCAAACATGTAGAGTGTAAGATTTTTCCAACTTATGGAATGAACAAATTCCATTCTTCCGAACTCAAATTTCATGAATGTCTACTTAAATCATTTGTCCCCATAACAATGTATGCATATTTTTAACAAACAAGCCCAAGAAATTTCATATTGCTACTAATTAAATGACAAAACACATCTTTATCAAATTTAACAAAAACCATAAAAATCAGAATTTCTACATGTACAGCAAAAGTGCTTAACACAAGAAAACCAATATTCTCAGCACAAACTAACCAAGAAATAGATAAAAATTACCTTCAAAATACGTTGAAGATGTGGAGAAAAAACTAAAACTATACAATGTTGTGTTCAGGTTTAAGGCCGAATGAAATAAGTTTCCAGCCTGAATGCCCTTTGTCCGCTGCTACCACTGCTCACCAGATGGAAGTGCCCAAGTGGAGATCTAGGGATATAGGGTTTGAAATATGGGGAAGTAAACTCAAATGTGTTCTAAGAGAGAAATCGAGTGCTGCCGTTAGTCTTGAAATGTGTTATAAGGAGTGAATCCAAAATGTAGTTGAACATCAAGGGTCAAAATTTTAGGTAGAATATTGAATGTGTTGCTGTGTTTTCAAAAATGTGTTAAGGCAGAAAGGGGGGAGAGTGATATAGAGCAGAATAGGTGCCAGTTCTTTGAGGAACTGACACCTATTCAGTAATGCACGTCGGCTTCTAAAAATAAAAACCAAGGTATATTATTGTTTAAAAACGATCTTATACACGTCGGTTCTTTAAAGGAACCAATGTGTATAGTAGTACTGTAAATTTCAAAATTGCCACTGCGTATTATTGACGCGTTCATCAACCAACGTGTATTTTCATTTTGTTTTTTTGGTCAAATTCTTTGTTAGTGGGGAAAAAGTGTATTTTTAAGCAAGTTCTTTCTTTAATTTTCCCATTTTCCTCTTGTAGAAAGGTATTTCCATAGAAGACACATGCAATGACTCCTAGTTAAGAAAGTTCTCCAAAACACTTTAGAACTCATACAACACATTTGTATAGCTACAAAATTCCATTTTCATCCTCGAAAGTACACCAATCATTTTCATAGGGCCCTACCCTTTGTGCATTTCCTAATCCTTCATATGTTCAATTTGTATGTTGCCAAAAGCACAAACAAATTCAATAATTTGTTCTAAAATGTGGTACCTTGCTATACTCGGAACTTTTTGCCCTTTTTCAATATAAAAATATATGGGTGTGAACAAAGTAGCAATTTGATCTAAAATGCTTCTATTCTTGTCTTAAGAAACAAAATACATTAACAATATGTCTCTAGGACAAACTCTCCCTATCTCATGAATTGAGAATGATTTATATAATAAGAATAGCAGGAATCTAATTAATACCCATAGTTTTTCAACTCAAAGATAATAGAAGATGATAAATTTTGACAACAAGAATTAGGCTTTTACCTTCTTATTGGGCTTGCATGGATTCAAGCTAGGGGCCCCGACTAAAGGCCCGTCAAGGTACTACTTGATCACATTATCTTCAGCATTCTATAAATAAAGGTTAGCATATTTCCCAAGTAAGTTACCCTCATTTTTTACATGTTATATATTTTTTTATTCTCTAACGACGGAGGAGATAACTCACCTAATCTAGCAAGGTATAGTTGAGGGACTGAAACATAATGCTCAGGCACGATTTACTTACAATCGTAAATCTCCCTTCACCGAAGAGGTCAAAACCTTCTCTCTATCTGAAAATTATCCTTGCATGAAAAAATATGATGGCACTGCAAATGCAAATAGGCACCTCAATATATACATAGACATTATGGATAAGTAGAATGCTCCCGATCAAATACAATGCAAGGCCTTCCCTCAAACTCTCACTAGTACAGTACTTGATTGGTACGCAACTCTACCGGAGGGATCGATCTGTTGTTTTGATGAGCTAACAATACAATTTGTCACATTCTTCGCTGGTAGTAAGATGATCAGAAAAGCGCAGCCTCTCTCATGTAGATGAAATAAAGGTCTAATAAAACACTTAGAGAATTTATGAGTTGCTTCAATGATGAACGCTTCCAGATACTAGACCTTTATATTACTGCTGCTATATCCACCATGACATTAGCAACTAGATGTGAGGAGTTCAAGAGGTCCGTCTCTTAAAACCCTTTAGTCATAGTCAACGACCTCTTAAAGAGGGAAGAAGAATACATCAATATAGAAGAGACCCTCTACCTTTACAGTCATGTTGAATACAGACACCAAATGAGACCAAAAAAAAAGGTAAGTTCTTTAGTAGAGGAAAGCTATGAAACCAAAGATGACACCATGACCTCTTATCGGCTGCAAGTGGTGGATCTTCAAAGAAAATTGAAAAATCATAAAGTTAGAAATATCTCTCGATCTAGTAATTCAGTCAGTCCTCTACAGATTAGTTTCCTTCAACACAGATCACTTGGAAAGAACTATCTTCATAAAGGTAGTACAAGAACCCTCTATCTCAAAGAAACAAGGAGTCCATCAGTGTTGCCCCCATGATAGAGAGTCAGTAGTACACCCTAGTCAGGGTCATTTTGGAAAATGAGAGCCTTCTGAGAAATGAGAAACTAGTAAGGAAAGTAAAGAAGCAATCAGTACACTACTCCATAATTTGAGGAATACACTTCAAAAGAGGACATACCCTGCTATACGTATGTTGCGTCTCAGTTGAGGAAGCAAACCTAACCCTAGTAAAAGTTCATGAAGGGGCCTACGAGGGACATCAAGGAGGCAAAGCCTTGGCTGCAAAGTTAGTCAAGTATGGTTATTATTGGCCTTTAACAAAAAGAGGCAATGACTTACGTTACGACATGTGAAAAATGTCAAAAGTTTAGGAAAAAGCTGTTGCGACCTTCAAAAGAATTAAACCTTATCAAAAGCGACAGACGCTTCAAGCAGTGAGGAATCGACGTATTGGGTCCATTCCCAAAAGGAAAAGTTCAAGTTCAATTTCTTGTAGCTGCAGTGGAATATTTCACAAAATGGATAGAGGCAAAACCGTCAGCTAAGATTACAGCCTAAGTTTAGTTTCTTGTGGCCGTAGTGGAATATTTCACAAATTAGATAGAGAAAAAACCTTTAACCAAGGTTACAGCCCAAAAACTTAAAGAGTTCGCTAAGAAATCAGTGGTGTATCACTTTGTCTTACCTAGAGTCTTAATTATAGACAACGGAAGGCCGTTTGAATGTCAGTCCTTTAAGAATTTCTGTGCTAAGTGGCAAATTGAGCATCGCATAACTTCTATTGCACACCCACAAAGCAACAGCTTAGCAGAACTTGCCAATCACCTGATCTTACTTGACCTAAAGAAAAAGTTGGAAAAAGCTATGGGAGATTGGGCAAAATACTTACCAGCTATATTACGGACTTGCAAGATGTCATTCAAAACGTTGTCGGGGAAAATGCCATCCATGCTAGCTTTCGGAATGGAAGCAATTGTGCCTATAGATGTGTCTATACCAAACCACCATGAGGTCATAGGTGATGAAATCGAGGCAAGGGAAAGGCTCTACCTAATAGAAGAAGTCAGAGAAGATGCGTCCTTGAAATTGACAAATTATGGCAAATTTTGGTAAAGTACTACATTTTGAAGGTAAGATCAAACGACTTCCGTATTGGAGACCTTAGGACTCAAAAAACTAAAACTAAACTAAATACGTGGACAGGAAACCATGACAGTCCATCTGTAGAAACCCACGAGCCCCCTGAAGGCAAATCATGAACCCTATACTCTATGTAATACTATCTAGTCCATCCATTCGAGGCAACAGCATCAACAACCTGATTACCCTTATGGAATATGTGTGAGAGGCTATCTCTATCAAAATGCAGCTGTTTTTGAATACATCGAAAAAGAATCTAAAGATGTTAAGGGCCGACTTTATGAAGAATACAATGAATGGCAATTACAGAATTAGCTTCCATCCAAAGATCAGTGATACCCAAAGATTGGGCCAGTAAAATGCCAATAAGGATAGCACAAAGCTCTGTCTCCAAAATAATGCAATCCCAGTAATATGCAGAGAAGACACGAACATAGCGTCCCATTTGATCCCCAATAACACTGCCTCTACTCAATCTCCCATCAACAACATATGTATATGTGTTCATCTTGTGAGATCCCACAGATGGTCTACGCCAAATAACCAAAACAGGAGGTGAGGATAGTGGAGAAAGGACAGAAATGCCAGACATGAAAGCCAGGTCAGTGTCCCCTCTCCAATGTGAGGAGCGAAAGGCTCCACCAATATGAAGAGATATAGATATGTACATGCCAGATGATCCTCCTAGAATCAATATCTATCTCCTCTGTGTTTTGTATCATTCTATGCCATCTAAAGAAACCGGATTACAAAAAATGGCACAATGATGCAAATGTGATCCTGTCTGACTGACTGTCCAGAAAACTACCGTCACTGAAAGTGTTGCTGAATACCATCAGACACCGGATGAGAAACTTTGAAAATAGAAGAGAAGTACTGCCATACTCGATTAGCCATCGGGCTTCCAATAAATACATATTCTAGTGAACTCCTCTTTAGAGCAACACAAATAATGTAATCACATAATCGATTGGGATAAGCAGTTGTCATATATGCCAATAGAAAAAAGACATTGTCACATAAGCGCTCTGTCCCTCCCAAAAATAACTATAGGCTGACGATCTAGTATATGGCTTTCTAACCAGCTCTCAAGCGGACCTCCAGTGAATCTACCATCAGAAGTAAGCTGCCACAATATCTAATCCAAACTCATAATATCTAATAGCTATGCTACAATATGCAATACAATATGTAAAGACTACCTATATGAGCCTACCAATGTCCCAACTAGTATCATAGAAAACATCACGTACTCTAGCTAAAGTATGAGTTTGAGAGGACAACTGTAAGGCAAGTCCTATCTAACAATTGTGCCAAAAGAATAACTAGCCCTACCTAGCTGCGAAGAAGTATAGGACTCTGCTTGAAAGTGTACAGCAAGAAGCCTACTCCAACCATGAGAATCTAAGTAGGACTGTGAAGGATGATGTCCCCTGTTACACTTGCTCAATAAGAACTAAACCCAAAGGGATCTTTGGGAATGAAATCTTCACTAGAGCTTTAAAGAGAAGGCATCAACAATATCCTGCAGTCTCCTAAAGCATAATTCGCCTTCCTTTAGGAGGCCGAGACAACTCCTTCCACAATTTACAACTCACATGGTAGCTCTATTTCTATGAGTCCCAAAAAAATCTAGCAAAACAACCCTCTAATTGCTTCAAGATAGCCTTAAGAGGTGTGAAAAATCTTAGTTTTACGTAGAGATAGGTAAATGAAGGGCTAAATTTGCCCATTAGCACATCCCTTTTTGTCTCACAAATGCATGCTTCAAACCAATCAAATTACAACACGTGTCCCATTTTCCCCATACACATTAGCTGGAAAAATGCTTTTTCCCAAATTTTTTGCCCTTAACTTTTCCCCCAACTACATTAATATTGTTCTTATAAATTGAGATTTGTGAATAATTTGAATATATGATAATATTACGTAAAAGTATATTGTAATATTTTATGCTTATAGACACCTCTCAACTCTCAAAGACCATAGAATAAGATATTTCTCGAACTTTGGGGTATAATAATAAAATGTAATAGATATAGTCAAGAAATGAATTGGATTCTAAGCCATACTACAATCTCATTAAGGGTTAGCTTGCATCTTGTATCAACTTCTTGGAGGCTTGAAAGTCTTCTTCCGTTTCAATGAACTTCATTGAACTTAATGAAGTTTTAAGGGTTGATTTCTTTTGAGATTTTGATCCTATATCTTGAGTGCTCTCACCCATTACTCTTGGAGGATTAGGGTTCATCTTTGGAGTTTTACTTGAGTTGGTTTTGATTGAGTTCAAGATCAAATCCTACCAATCTTTAGCTTTCTTGAGAGATTGCCAACTTTGTGAGATTTTCTTGGTCCAATGCTAAGGGGGTTCACGTCATTTGGTATCAAAGCAAGGCTCTAAAGATTGGTAACTATCCTCTACCTTCATTGTTCTTGTTGTTCTTCATGTAGTAAAAAAAAGAAGAAGAAGAAGACGAAAAGAAGAAGAAAAAAAAAGTATTGAAAGCAAGAAAGAAATTTGTTCCATCATTGTATCTACATTGTGTTATTGATGCTCATTGTTAATATCCTCATAGAATATCCATCCTATTCATATTGTGTTGCCACTCATTGTTGTTATTATTCATCTAAAGTTGTCATCCTATCATGTTGTGTTGTTGAATTCGTGCTACTAGTTTCCTTCTAAAATTCCCAACAACCAACTCATTGGCATTCCTTACCTTAGACAAATGGTGTTTGATGAAATGCCATTGAGAAACCTTCACCTATTGTGATTTACTTGATCAACACCAAACACCTCCATTTGATTGCTAGATTAATGGTGATAAGTGCCATTGTCTACACGACGCTCTTCCGCTTGGAAAAATTGTTTATCCTAGTGCAAAAAGCCATTCCATCTTCTTGGGTTCTTTGTAATTATTTCCTCGTATTGTTCCTTCTTCCCACTTCCTTTTGGATGGTAAGTAAGAAATTCCACTTGCTATAAAATTTTCTTGTCACTTATTATTGATTCTTGTAATTAATTTCTCAAAGAGTAATTTATCCGAATTAGTTCGTTACATTCTTTGGGTGACTTGTTTTGGAAGAGGATTGAGTGAAAAAAAAAATTAGAGCGGTGAGCTCATTTCAAGTGAGAGTTTCCAAATTTTTGAGTGATACACGAGAGAATATCGGCGAGGACACTTTCACAAGAGCACACTCTGTCTCATTCCAATGAAACAAGTCATGGTGACAATGCACCAAACCAAGATTGGGAGGAGATGATACTAACCCTTTCATTGAATATCACAAGACAATTTTGAGGTGATTGGTGGGAGGTTGAATAGGTTAGAGGAGAGAAGGGAAGAAGCACCACCTAGGGGTGTGATAATAGAAGAAAAGATAGGAGAGAAGATAGAGAAGAATATGTTGATGAATTATATAATGATGTTGAGAGTGATAGGTTTGATCTGGGCAATATGAGAGATCGACAAGAAAGGAATGGAGTAGATAGTAACATTTGGAGCCTAAAAATAAATATTCCTTCTTTCCAAGGGAAGAGTGATCTGGAGGCTTATATGGAGCGGGAGAGAAAAATAGAGTTGATCTTTGAATGCCATGAATATTTTGAGGAGAAGAAGGTGAAAATAGCAATGCTTAAATTCACTGACTATGCTGTGGCTTGATCTCATAATCTCTTACTCACTAGAAGGAGAAATTTGGAAGGTAGTGTGCAAACTTAGGATGAGTTGAAAGCTGTAATGAGGAAGAGATTTGTACCCAATGATTACTATCGAGGGCTTTACCAAGGAGATGGAGAAGGTGATGATGAGGGCCAATGTAGAGAGATAGAGAGGCCACTATGGCTCTATTTCTTGGTAGGTTGAATAAGAAAATAGCCAATTGAGTGGAACTAAATCATTATGTGGATTTAGAGAGATTTATACATAAGGCTGTAAAGGTGCAAAATTAATTGAAAATAAGGGATAGGCCCGTTGAGAAGGGATATGAGAAATTCCAATTGTGTTCTAGCTCATCTTGGAAACCAAATTTGGGAAGGGAGAGAAATGATAAAATGACAATAAAAGATAGGAGTGAATCTTTAAAGGGGAGTGAAGTAGTAGGTAACAAGGACAAGCCCAATGTGACAGCCTCAATCCCACATCGCTTGGGTGAAGAAAAGGAGAACAGTTTATAAGTTAAGAGATCCCTTCCATCTGACATGAGGCCTTTTGGGGTAGAAGCCCAAGAGCAAAACCGTGCGGGCTAGGCTCAAAGCGGACAATATCATGTCAAAGTGGAGTGGGTCGTTACAGATGGTATCAGAGCAGAGCCCAACCAGAAGTGTGGCCAACGAGGACATTGGGCCCCTTTAGGTGGGGTGATTGTGATAGCCTCAATCCCACATCGCTTGGGTAGAGAAAATGAGACCAATTTATAAGTTAAGAGATCCACTCCATCTGACATGAGGCCTTTTGGGGTAGAAGCCCAAGAGCAAAACCGTGCAGGCTAGGCTCAAAGCGGACAATATCATGTCAAAGTGGAGCGGGTCGTTACAGATGGTATCAGAGCCCGAGCCCAACCAGAAGTGTGGCTAATGAGGACGTTGGGTCCCTTTAGGTGGGGTGATTGTGACAGCCTCAATCCCACATCGCTTGGGTGAAGAAAAGGAGGCCAGTTTATAAGTTAAGAGATCCCTTCCATCTGACATGAGGCCTTTTGGGGTAGAAGCCCAAGAGCAAAACCGTGCGGGCTAGGCTCAAAGCGGATAATATCATGTCAAAGTGGAGCGGGTCGTTACACCCAAGGCCGGGAACACGTCCACAAGGAGTAGGGATGTTGTTGTTTAACATGTCAAGAAAGGGGACATTATTTTAGAGATTGTCCTAATAAAATAGTGATGGTTATTTGAGATGGAGAGTGGTTTTCGGAGGATGACGAAGAGTAAGTTGAGCACGGGGAGAGTGAAAATGAAGCAGAGATAGAAGGGGTTGTTATCCACCAAAATCCTTGATCACTAGGAGAGCCCTCAACACCTAAATGTTTTTCATACTAGGTGCCTTGTGGGAGATAAGGTGTGTAGTGTGATCATTAATAGGGACAGTTGCACCAATGTAGCAAGTTCAAACATAGTGGAGAAATTGGGGTTACCAACACTGAGGCATCCTAATCCTTATAGGCTACAATGGTTGAGTGAACATGGGAAGGCAAAGGTGACCAAATAGGTGCTTATTAGTTTTAATATAGGGACATATAATGATCAAGTGTTGTGTGACGTAGTCCCTATGAAAGCCACCCACATCCTACTAGGAAGGCCTTGGAAATTTGATAGGAGGGCTATACATGATGGGAAGGAAAAATAGGTATAACTTTCATATAAAGTGGAAACCTGTGGTCTTGTTGCCACTAAGTCTAGAAGAGGTTTACAAGGATCAAATGAAACTCAAAAAGGAAGATGAGAGAAAAAGGAAGAAAAGAAGAACATGAGAGAAAAAGAGAATGAGAGAAAAGATTTGATTGGGGACAAAAGAGTCGATGAAAATAATAATGAGAAAGAGAAGGAAAAGAAGAGAAGAGAAAAGATAGAGGGGAAGAAAAAAGTGAGTTTTTATGCTAAAAAAGGAAAACTAGAGAGAATGATGAAACGAAATCAACAAGTCTTGTTGATGGTGTAAAAGAATCACTCCTAAACCTTCATGAAACTCACAATTCCCTCCCCAATTTGGCTATTGATTTGTTGCAAGGATTTGAAGAGTATTCCCAGAGGAAATGCCTAGTGGGTTACCACCTATTAGAGGCATTGAGCATCAAATTGATTTCATTTTCAAAGCCGTCATCCCCAATAGGCCAGCTTACCGAAGTAGTCCTGAAGAAATAAAAGAGAGCTCCAAAAGCAAGGGGAGGAGTTAATGAGCAAGGGTTATCTTCGGGAGAGCATGAGTCCATGTGCCATACCCATTCTTTTGGCGCCAATGAAAGATGGAACCTACAGGATGTGTGTTGATTGCTGAGCCATCAACAATATTATGGTAAAGTATCAGCATCACATTTCTAGGTTAGATATTCTTGATGAATTGCATAGTTCTTCTATTTTTAGCAAGATTGATTTGAGAAGTGAATACCATCAAATTAGAATGAGGGAAGGAGACGAATGGAAAACCGCTTTCAAAACTAAATGGAAAACCGCTTTCAAAACTAAGTATGGTTTATATGAGTGGTTATTCATGCCATTTGGTCTCACAAATGCACCAAGCACTTTCATGAGATTAATGAGTCATGTTTTACATGCATATATTAGCAAATTTGTTGTGGTTTACTTTGATGATATCTTGATTAATAGCAAGACCTTGCATGAGCATTTTGAACATTTGAGGCGTGTGCTTGAAGTTCTAAGAGAAGAAAAATTGTATGCCAACCTCAATAAATGTCATTTTTGCATGGAAAAAGTTATCTTTCTTGGCTATGTTGTTAGTGCTAAGGGCATAGAGGTGGATGAAGAGAAAATCAAGGCCATAAAATAGTGGTCTACTCCTAAAAGTGTCACTGAGGTGTAGGAATGGAATGGGACGGGTATTACCTGATACCCGTGGGTGTCCATCCTAAATAGGGCGGGTACAGAGTGAAAGATTTCGCCCTAAAGTCTTATCGGGTCGGGGTCAGGTACTGGCCGCCCCAACCCGCCCCGATCTGATACTTGATTTATTTATTTTTTTTTTTGGGAAAAAATTTAAACCTAAGTAGTGAGTTAATGAGGGTTTGATCCCAAATACCCAAGATGGAAACAATAAAACTTAATGATCCCAACTAGTACCTTTTTCGTTGAATTTTTAACTAATCTCAATAATTAATTCATTCAAATTTTGAGTTTTCTTAAAATAAAAAAAAACAATTAAAAGACAAAGCAAACCACATCCCTAAATCAACTCCCATCCTCTCATCTCTATCTCTCTATCCAACTCGAACCCTTCAACTTTAAGTCTCAACTAGTCCACCAAATCCCAAAGTCTCCACTGCAGTGTCAGCCCTTTCTTTTTTTTTTTTTTTTAGGGATTTTTTCTGTAATAGGATGGGTAATGGGTAATTTTTTTGTACCCGCCCAGAACCTTCCCCGCGCCATACCCGATCCAATCAGGTACTAGGTAGGTAGGGGGTGGGCGCCCCAAACCTGCCCGTTGCCATTCCTACAGAGCTGAGGAGTTTTCATGGGTTGGCTAGTTTCTATCAAAGATTTGTTAAAGTCTTTAGCACCCTAGCTTCACCACTCACTGAGGTAATTAAAATTAATGTTCGATTCAAGTGGGGTAACGAACCAAAGAATGCATTTAATGTTATTAAGGATAAGTTGTGCTCTACACCGGTTCTTGCGTTACCTAACTTTGACAAAGCTTTCGAGAGTGAGGGTGATGCCTCATGGATAGGTAATGGAGCGGTTTTAATGCAGGAGAAGAGGCCAATTGCATAATTTAGCGAGAAACTCAATGTTGCCACCTTGAATTATCCTATATATGACAAGGTGCTCTACGCATTGGTGAGGGCTTTGTAGAATTGGCATAATTACTTGTGGGCCAAAGGAGTTTGTGATCCACACCAACCATGAGTCTTTGAAGCGCAGCACTTGCGGGGGCAAGGGAAATTGAGCAAAAGGTGTGCCAAGTGCATGGAGTATGTTTAAACATTTCCATACGTCATCTAATACAAGCATGGTAAAGAAAACATTGTGGCCAATGCCTTGTCGAGGAGATGCACTTTTATCATTACTTTGAATGCACAATTGTTGGGATTTGAGTATCTTAAAGAATTGTATGTCAATGATAGTGATTTTGCTACTACACTTGTGGCTTGTGAAAAGGGTTCTTTTGACAAATTTTATAGGCATGATGGATTTTGGTTTTGTAAATCTAAACTTTGTGTGGCTAATTGTTCTGTGAGAGAGTTGCTTGTTAGGAAAGCCTATGGGAAAGGATTAATGGGATACTTTGGGGTGAAAAGGACTTTAGAAATTTTGCGAGAACATTTCTTTTGGCCTAAAATGAAAAGGGATGTAAAAAGAGTGTGTTCTAGATACATAACGTGTAAGAAAGCCAAATATAAAGTTTTGCCTCAAAGTTTATACACTCCTTTACCCATTCCTAGTGAGCCTTGGACCAATATTTTGTGGATTTTGTTTTGGGTTTACCTAGGTCTAAGAAAGAAAGTGATGTAACTTTTGCTGTTGTGGATAGGTTTAGTAAAATGGCTCATTTCATTCCATGTCATAAAACAGATGATGCCACATATATTGCGACCTATTTTTTAAAGAAATTGTTAGGCTATATGGAGTTCCTAGGAGTATAGTATTAGATCGAGATGTGAAATGTTTTAGACACTTTTGGTAGGTTTTGTGGGGTAAAATGGGGACTAAATTTTTATTTTTAACCACTTGTCACCCTCATACCAATGGCCAAACTGAGGTGGTAAATAGGACATTGACACAACTCTTAAGAACCATTATTAGGAGCAATTTGAAAAGCCAGAAGGAGAGTTTGCCTCTTATTGAATTTTGCTTACAATAGGAGTGTGCATTCTACTACCAAAGTAAAGTGTCAAACAAAGAAAAAGAATGAGCAATATGCTTCACAAGCTAACAAAGGGAGAAAGCAAGTTACTTTTGAGCTAGGAGATTAGGTGTGGCTTCACTTGAGGAATGAGAGGTTTTCCAATCAAAAGAAGTCCAAACTACAAGTCTGCGGCGATGGTCCATTTCAAGTTACCGAGAAAATCAATGTTAACGCCTACAAGCTTGATCTTTCAGGTGAGTATGGTGTTTCTACCATTTTTAATGTTTCTGATTTATCTCTTTTTGATATAGGTGACGATTTGAGGGCGAATCCTTCTCAAGAGGGAGGGGATGATGAGATCTAAGGTGGTCAAAGCTCGATTTGTGTGCCGATGGGCCCCGTTATGCGATCAAAAGCCAAAGAGATTCAAGAGTTGATGGTGGGGCTAGTACAACATCTCACAAATCAAGCTCAAATGGAGGAAGCATTGAAGGCCATGTTTGATTTGGATGTAATGAAGCCAAAGGAAATCATTTTCACTGAAGCTAGGACCGATCGTGTTGAAGAAGTTGAGCTTGAGGACTAAAAAGAGCAATTTAGGAAGTTTAAGGGCTAAAATGTAATTTTTGAGAAGTTTAGTGCCCGTGCCCTCAAGGATCAGTGCGGCCCTCCCCAAGTTTCAATTCTAGCCAATTTTGGATAGAATGTCCAGTGTACCCGCCCTGAAGGACTAGTGCACCTGCCCTAATGGGCAGATTTCTTTTGGACGAATTTGTTGACCATTTTCTTATTTTCTTTCTAACAGTAGCCACAGCAAAAAATGGGGAGTTGCATCAAATGGATGTGCATAATGCATTTTTGCATGGAGATTTAGAAGAG
Organism: Nyctanthes arbor-tristis; assembly: GCA_963692815.1. Taxonomy (NCBI): domain Eukaryota; kingdom Viridiplantae; phylum Streptophyta; class Magnoliopsida; order Lamiales; family Oleaceae; genus Nyctanthes; species Nyctanthes arbor-tristis. Next base: position 33,898 of record CAVNYN010286671.1, on the reverse strand, counting down.
GAACTGTACGTGCAGTTGCCTCCAAGTTTTAATTATGAAAAACTAGGCATGGTTTGTCTTTTGAAGAACTCCTTGTATGATCTAGAACAAGCTCCTCATTACTGGTTTGCAAAGTTGGTTGCTACCTTGAAGAATTATGGTTTCCAACAATCATGTTCACATTGTTCTCTTTTCACTTTGCATCGAAAAAAAGGAAAATTTTTAGTGCTATAGGCGTACCACAGACTTGGTACTGCATCCATTTATTTTGTGACATGTGCAATTGTGGGACTCATTTAATTCACTACATAATTAATTATATTATTAACACCATTAAATTTACATCTAACTCTTATTCTTAACTTTTTAATTTAATTCTTTTTTTCCCATCAATGGAAATATGCATTGGATATTATTGACTGAGTTGGCTTGATTGGAGCTGAATCAGTGTCAACTCCAATGGAGCAAAATCAGAATTCGTCTTTAGTAATGGAGCATATTTATGTGATCTAGAAAGATACTGACGTCTAGTAGGCCTTCTTATTTATCTGTCTGTTACTCGATTAAAACTTTCTTATTGTGTACAGGAGTTGGCCCAATTTATGCAACACCACGTCAAGAACACTGGACGCTATTCTCAATTTGTGTGTTATTTGAAAGAGAATACTGGACAAGGAATTATGTTTCCATAAGAATGTAATTTGGAATTATCTACTTGGTGTGATTTAGACTGGGCGAGATGCCCCCTCACTCATCGTTCTTTCACTGGTTGGTATATTTTTCTAGGAAATTCACCAATTTCTTGGAAAACCAAAAAGCAACATATTGTGTTGAGATCATCGGTTGAAGCGGAGTATCGTTCTATGGCTACAACTATATGTGAGTAGAAATGGTGGAAAGGTTTACTTCTAGCTCTTGGTGTGGAACATTTAAAACTAGCGAAATTATACTGTGATGTCAGGCAGCTGTGCATATTGCAGCTAATCTGGTTTTTCATAAACAGACGAAGCATATAGAAGTGGATTGCCATTGTGTACGTGATGAAGTTACTAAGGGAATGGTCTAACCTACCTATGGTCCCACCAATGTTTGACTGGTAGATGTGTTTACAAAGGCATTGGAACGACGTCAATTTGAATTTTTCCTCTGGAAGTTGGGCATTCGAGATCTACATGCTCCTACTTGATAGGAGTCTGGAGTGTCCTGTTGTGTATGTTGTGCATGTATTATTGTATTTAATTTTTCTTGTACATATGCTGTGGTAGTTGACCAATATTCTAGATTAGGACATTATTTATATTTTTGGTAAGAGTTTAATTACCAAATAGAAGCAGAGTAGTGCATTCGGGTTTCGGGCTTGGGTTTTGAAAGGCCCAAGACCGGACCAATTATTTTTGGTTCGGTCTGGTTTCGGGCTTATAAACTGGTTTCGGTCCCAGCTTGAGTTTGGGTAATTGTTCGGGTCTTTTCGGGTTTTGTTTAGGTTTGTAATTTTCTAAATGTAAAAATATGAGAAAGACAAAAACTTAGAATATACATGAGAAATCAATATTTATTTTCTAATATAAAAACAAAAAAATCTCATATGTACATAATAGTCTTTTTTTATTATTATTTTTAGTTAGAAAGTCAATGTTCTAGATTGCTATTACTCTCTACTAGCATAACACCCATGCAATGCACGAGAAGAGCATTGTTCAAAAATATAACTAATAAGAATTTTAAAAGTAAATGAAAAACATTTATACATCAACTGAATTGTAAATATAAAAATATGAATATACATCAACAGAAAAAGTCAAAAACAATTAGACCTATAAATTCAGTAGTAGAAATCTTTTCTTATATTCAGTTGGACCAATCCACTTGCATGGCATGGTGTATAGGTCCTTATTTACTGCACATAACGCCACATTCTAGTGTTGAAACTGTGAAGAATATATACCATTCTTGTATATATATTAATCAAACCACATGTTTAAATTATGAATTGATTCTTTACATTCTCAATATCTTTGAAATTTTAGAATTTAACATTTTATGATTTGGAAATTCAAAGTTATGAGAAATGGAACTAATATGAAGGAAGAATAAAAATATTTGTGAGAAAATTTTTATACTCATCCATATAACCTAAGAAATTTATTAGAGTTATGATTTTTTGACAAGCAAACCTAAACATAGAAACATCTTAAATTTCCAATTCCCCACTCATTTTGCTAAAATATTAAAAATGTTTAAGAAAAAAGGCAAAAAACTAAAAAAGTTATTGACATTCAAGTAAAGATGATTCAATATAACCAAGTTCACAATAGTCTTTTAAAGTTATAATGCAGATACAAACCTACCAAGTGTTAACTCCATCAACTGCCGTTGACAGTATTCCAGGGAGCCGTTCTCCTTACAAAGAAATAGAAGCCACCTCACCTTTCTCATTGCAGGCATTTTCTGTAAACAACCTACAATATGCTCTGATTGCATTTATTTTTTTGGAAAATACCAAAAAATATCAAATTCGTGAAAAAAAACTCAATTTTTATGCATTTATTTGGAAATCTGGAAATGGAATTTCAAATTCCATGTCAAGGAAAAACAGTGAAAAATAGGCAAAACACAACGTAATCAAATAGCTTATAGAGCACCAATCGATGGCGCAGAGATTACAATTAATTTAGATTAATAATATATAGATATGTATTTTAAGTTAATTAATGAGAATTTGATAGTATTATTGTCTTTTTAAGTAAAAAAAAAATATTATATTGCAATTAAAAAAGTGAGTTAAGGTTAAAATGCGCTAATTAGCCATTTCAAATAAGAAAAGAATAAAATAAAATAATGAAAAACTAAATATGGCATCAGCTACGAGGTCAATAGTTTAGGAGGGAAAAGTCGCTTAGACTACTTTTGATTTAGATATATAATATATATTATTATTACTAGATTTTTCCCCGTGCGTTGCACAGGCATAACAACATAAATTAAAAGAAAGCAGGGCAAAAAAGAAAGATGAAGTCCCAATCATTTTTCCAGTATAATACTAAACTTGAAAGTTTCTTTTTTTCAGTTGAAGGAAAAAAAATTATTCTGATTGTATTTTTAATTATTTTTAATTAAAAAATAAATATTAAAGTAACTATACATTGAAAAAAGATAACATAGAATTAGCAATCAATTTTCTGTTAAACTTCCACAAAATATAATATAAGTATGATTAATTAATTTCCATGAAAACAATAGTGGGAATGTACAATTTTATGTAACTATGCTTACAAAAAAAGAAAAAAAAAATAAAACCATAGTCCGTCAAATTTGGTTTTTTTATAGATTTAAAATATGTAAAGCAGGCTAATTCGAGAATTGTTTTTCTTTTTTCTGAAAAGAATTAATTCGAGAATTATTGAATCATGCTTTAAAAAATTTTAAATGTTTATTATAATATTTCTAGTAAGAGTAGTATATATGTGTATGTGTGATAGATGGGGGACAGAGAAGGAGAGCGATTCATAATTTTAACTCATATGTAATAAAATAATCAATTGACGGCAAATGGATGGTAAAAAAATAAAGTAAATTGTCAAAAGAAAGGAAAAAAAAATTTCTTCATGACGCAAGTGGTAGAACGGTAATTCGAACTAAAAGTGCAATTCAAACCCCAAGCATATCATGAAACACAATTAAAATCTGCGATTAGAATATATCCTTTTTCTTGATTTTTAATTTTAGGTCAAGAAAAAAGATTAATTAAGAAATATAAAAAATTAATTCAAATAAAAAAATTAAGATAGGTGAAGAGTTAAGAAAAAAGTCTTACGGCAAAAACCTAAAAGTAGAAATCATGAAAAGGGAATAAGGAAATAAAAAGAAAAATAATTCAAATCAGCAATCAAAAATTAGAGAAGAGAAATATTAGGAGATCTGACTTTTACTGTAAGATTAAAGCCTTAGTTGGTTGAAGATTAGAGGATAAGGCAAAAAGGGAAATTAACAAAAATTAAAAAACAGATTGGATCAATATAACTTTTGAAAAGGAAACGATAAAAAAGATACGATAAACAAGATAATTCAAGAAAAAAATGAAAATATATAATTTCACAGATGATGTCATTGTGACGTCATCAAAATCCTTATGAAGCCAGACTATTGACGGGCAAAATCATACCAAAAAAACTTGTCTTATTATTAATATATAGGTTATTATTATTATTAAATATATATATAAATTCTCACTCATATATACATTGAGGGTTCATCCAAACTCGATATTGGCTCCATCCTCCGCTCGCCACCTGCTTTACCGTGCTGCGCCATACTTGTGGAGGGTTGGAGTAAGCTTTTTGTCCTAATCACAAGAATAGTAATTTTATTAGAGATATAATTTTTATACTTTGAAGTGTATTGATAGAAACCATTATTTGAATATAATTCTATATGACTACACAGTTATATTACATTTGTAGATGGTTCACAAGAAACCGTTGACGAAAAATGCAAATTTAATGAATTAAAATAATTATGAGCGTGAAATGGTTAGTTTAACCCGGTTCTAATTATGGAGTTCTCACACGTATTCCATTAGATTACATATATAATTATGCTAGAGGATGTAATTTTAGAATTTTTTATGCCTCTTTAAATTTATATGATCTGATTGTGCAATCTTGTGCTTTCAAAACAATAAATAAATTTTCATAATTGGATATATGTCGATAGCTAAAATTATTAGAGTTTGAATTATATATGCTTCTGGGTCCACCGAAGTAGCTCTACTATTATTATAGAGCAGTGTGATATTACTTGTTTTGGTCCAAGCAAAAATGAGCGTTAAATTAAAGTATTTAGTGTGCATTTTCCTTTACACGGTAAACTATACGTCCAGCCTAATTCGGGTCATGAAATGCTTTGAAGTGGTAGGCGATAAATGCTTATATAATATGTAAAAGATACGATAAGGGAATCAAGCTATATTATCAATTACAAATAAAACGTGTTACATAATTTTATATGATTACTTCTTGTTTATTATTATGCATACTAGTCTTTCACCCATGCAATGCATATGAAAAAACGACTTATAAAATACATTAATGAATAATAAGTTGAACAATGAGCTGTCAACAAATGCACAATATAAATAAAAAACTTGTCATATAAAGCGCTTTCAAAAATAAAAATAATAAAAAAAGTATAGAATTGTTGTTATCATACCCATGTAATGTACAACATCTTTTTCAAAATTTGATAGTGATTTAATAAAAATTATTAAAATTTTAAAGTTTAAGTCAAAAAGTAAAATTTAAGGGAAAAAATTGAAGAAATTTAGGAACCTAGAAAAAAAAATTGAAGATTTGATTCAATTAGACATTTAAATATTACAACTAATGAGAAAAGATAGAACGAAATTTTCAAAACTTGTAATTGATTGACTATAATTAAGGCATCCAGAAATATAAAATTCCATGGAAGGAATTCACCTCATATACTTCAATAAACAATCTAAACCTGAATTAATTTTCAGAAAAAAATAAAAAAGAAAAGAGTTTGGCTACATGTTTTACCATAAAAAAATAGGCCGAAAAATTGCGGTACAAAAGGTACCAAGACTTAATTCATTTAATTAATATGTAGATATATTATTATAAAATAAAATAATAGTAAAATGAAACAAATGGATAAGTAAAACTTTTATTTCTAAACATAATGCATAAGTATTATTATCATAAAATAAAATAAAATAAAATAAAATAAGAAATAAAAGAAGCATTATAAATCAGGATAGTAATTTTGACGGGAAAATTTGCATAAGACCAATATCTTACTTTAATATATATAAGATAAGATAAGATCTCTAACTTATCTCATTTCTCTATTTAATTATTATTCCATAGATTGACTTAACCATTTCATTTATTTTCAAATCTTTGTCATACAAGAATATATATAAAACTAGTCAAACAACTACACAGTAAAATGTACTATGACTATCCAAGTAATTGTCTCTTTTTCCGTATTTTTATAAAATGTAAAAATGTATAACTTAATTTATAAAAATAAACACATCATTCTCTTTGAATTATGTTTCATGAATGTCTCCTACTTAAATTTTTTCACCTTTTTCTACCATTTATCAAAATATAGATTTGAAGATAGAGTAAATTGTAAAATATTAAGTCATACTTTTCTATTTTTTCGGGCATTGTGTCAAAGCTCTGGACTGCACTATAACCATTCAGACTTTGAGTTTCAAGCCTAAACCCATTTTTTAAAGTTAAAGCCCAGACCAAGACCTGTGGTTTTGGTCCGGTCTCGGTTTGATCCTAGCCTTTTGCACCCTAGATATAAGAGTGATAGGATTCTTGCTTTGCAAGAATATGAAATTGTATACGTATGGAATGTCACCTTTGGTATGAGATATCAAAAAATCCTTTCTGACACAGCAAGTTAATCTCCTATCTTTTTTTTTTTTTTTTCATTTTTTCATACATACATACACACACATACGCAAAATAGTATTCGCACCCTATAAAATTTTATTGTTCAAAAGTATAATTCTAAAGAGCATTATGTTTATGTGTGATTTTCTTGAAACATATGTCAATATACGTTTTACTGGGACCAAGATGACTATATCCAACTCTTGTTAATACATGATGGAGAAAACCTTCCGTGCTCTAAGAGCACCGAACTCAGTGCTTTTGATCAATTAAGAATTCACATATGGGTTTTAGGGTTCTAATTTGTCATTTAATTTGATCTCCAGCACTTACATGTGCATTCTTAAGTGGTCAAGAACATTGGGTGCTCAGTGCTCTTGGAGCTCTGAAATTTTTTATACTACTTAAATACTAACTATTTTTTTTATTTGCATGTAGTTATTACACTTGTACAGATTCTTTTTCCCATTGAAATAGATACTAACAACGGAAATAAGGCGGGGCGATCTTTATTGCATTTGACAATCCAAGAGAGCTCCATCTCTATCTCATTCTCCACTTAATATAGTGCAGTACAGGACAAGGTAAAAAAAATGCCGACTAACAGTATCGTTTCCTTTTTTAAAAATTGATTATTAAATTTTTCAAATAATAGTAGTATAATTAGTTTTGAAAAATTGCCTGGTCAAAAAAAAAAAAAGTTTTGAAAAATTGCTTTAATAAATACAAAAATGAAATGTTAAATTATAATCACAGGTGAAGCGGCTTGCCAAAAAAAGGGGAAGCCACTAATTAATGGCCAAATGGCCAAACCATCTGTGAAAATGATACAAAACTGCAACCACCACTTGTGTGGTAAAACTGTAACTCCCTCTCAAAATCAATCCATCAACCAATAGTTTAACGCCTCCTTTAGCCAACAAAATTTATTAACTCCTCTTTTAGCCAAACAAAATCAAACCATCTCCTCTCACTTGTGTGGTTTATAAACTGCAACTCTCTCTCCATCTCTCTCCCCTCTCTCTCCATCAATCGATCAATGAATAGTAACCCCTCTTTAGTCAACAAAACCGAATTCGTAAAATCGTTACTCAATCAATCAATGAATACTTTAACTCCTAAGTCAACAAAATTGAATTTGTTAAATTATTAATCAATCAATCAACTAGTTTTAGCTTATATATGATTTTGAAAATCAAAATCATGAAAAAGGAAATTTGTCTGAAAGCAGATTAATTAAAGGTTAAATTTTTAATAAACAAATCTAAATGCAGAAAATTCGTAAGTTCCTAATTTTCGACTCATTACGCTAAAACATTAAAATTTTTAAGAAAAAATAAGAAAACTAACCTTGTAAGCTTTGCGTGTTTCCAATGAGAATGAGACCAAAAACTTTCTAAAAAAATTATTGACATTTAAGTAAAGATCATTAAGGCGAATCAAGTTCACAATAGTCTTGTAAAGTTATAGTGCAAGTACTAACTTTCTAAGTATCTAACTCTACCAACCGTCATCTGCGAACCATTCTCCTTGTAAAGAAATATATGCCACTTAGCATTTCTCATTATATACATTTTTCGCAAACTTGCAACGTGTTTGATTTTGTTTTTCATGAAAACTATCAACCTCATAGAAAAAAAATCAATCTTTATGATTTTATGTGACAAATGGGAAATGGAATTTTAAATTTTATTGTAGGAGAAAATATGGAAAAATAGGCAAAATATGATATCATCAGTAAACTTACACAACCAGTCAAAGGTGGAAAATAAGGTAGAAACTACACTTGATTTGGATTAATATATAATATAGTATAGTACAATATAGAAGTACATTTTATTTTAAGTTAATGAGAATTGGAGAGTATTATTATCTTTTTAAGTAAAAAAATGTTAGATCATGTAAAAAAAACTGATATTTGACGTTGAAATTATCTAGTTTGAAAGGTTAAGACTAAATTGTATAATAAAATGAAATGTCAAGGTTAAATTGCGCAAATTATCTATTTCAAAATAAAAAAGAATAAAATAATAAAAATAAAATATGACGTCAGCCGCATCGTCAGCGATTTGTGTGGGAAAACTTGTTTAGGCTAGTCTTCATTTAGATATATATAGATATAGATATATAGATATCAGTTTATCTATTTTACAAGGGAATGTATTTATACAAGATTACGTAGAAATTACTCGAAAGTTTTGGAAGTTGGTAGTTTTTAACGAGATAATTGCATATTAATATCTATATATTAATAAAATGAGAGGTGCTGTGGTAAAGTTTGACTGCAATTTTCCGGCCCAAAATGCTTCAAGTGGGGGCTTTTTGGTCATTTTGATTGATTTGTGATAATCAATACGGTAACTTTGATGTTTATCCCTTTTACTTTTTGGTTTTTAATTTTTGAATTATCTCATCTTCATAATTCTATCTTATCTTTATAATTCTATGTTTAAGTTATCTTGTCTTTATATTTTTAAATCTTCCTTTTCATTTCAATGTGAAAACAACAATCAAGTGTAGATTTATTCAAAAGTTTGAGAATTGACTATGATATCATCATATCACGTGGGTCTTGACGCACACAAATAAAGTTAATATAATTGATGTTTTTTATGAATTGAATACTTATATCATACAATAAAAATTAAAATAAAATATAACTATACTTAAAAAAAATAACTATTAATAATTAAGAATTAAAAAAATAAAATTAAAAAAAAATAACTACCCCTCTATGTAGTCTTCTCCTTATATGATATCAAGTTTTTAATTTTTTTAGCACATGTGAGAATCTAATTTCTCAAATCTTTATAACAAGTTAAATTATTTTAAATTATTCTTCCCGTGCATCACACGGGTGAAAAACTAGATTGGTTTAATTGCTTTCAATTTACTTTACATTATATTTATTGTAAGATGATGCCAATAGAAACAAAAATTTATTTTTACTTATTATTTATCATAATTTATTAAAACTAAATATTGATATTTACGTAGATACTTTGATAAGATGTCTAATTGTGCAACGCACGGGTAAAAATTTAATTGCGTTAAAATAATGAAGTTGTTGCTTGGAAAATAAAAAAACTGAAAGATGAATAAACGTGTCTTTAAACCTAATGATTTAAAAGGAAACTAAAGGTAGTTTAATATTTGTTGATGCTAATTTAAAAAAAAAAAAAAAAGGAGAGAGAGAAAAAATGCAAGTGTTTGCATGAAAGACAAAATAAATGTATGACATTCAAAAAAACAACGTGGCTGTTAATTGCTGGCTAAAATGGAAAAAAAGTCGAGGAGGGTGTGCAAGAAAATTGAAACAAAAAAATAAAAAATAAAAAAATTTGGTTGAAAATAAATATGGGAAAATTAAAAAAAATGTTAGCGGTTGGTTTGTCTTTTTTTTTTTTTTTTTAGTTAGTGGGTGGTTATTCCATAAGCATGACATGTGGTGGTAACATATATAGGTAAATATATTGACACTACAGTTTTTTATGAACACACCATTTTTGTTTATATTAATAGTCCATAAATTTTATGTATTGTTACATTTGTATATTTATAATTTTTATCTCGTATCTTTTCTACAATATTTAATTACTTAGTGCTCCTTGCATCAAATAATAATAATTTTCATTCAAATGATGGAAATATATATATAATTGCATTTAAATGTGCGTTGTTTTTTACTTATCTAAAATATTTAGTGACTTTTCCATAAAATTTTTTAATGGAACCTTCGTCGAATATAAGACACGCCAATGAATGATACGTCAGGAATAAAATTTGATTTGAAAAACTAGGGACATAAATCAATAAATAGTAAAAGTTAAGGACAAATTATGCAATTAATAATATGGTGTAGTGATAAAAAAGTGACTAGCCTATATATATATATATATATATATATATATGAAAATAAGAATTCTGGAATCTTGCAAGGATGGGGAAATAATTCCGGAACACCAATCGCTTTGATATATATATAAAGATTAATTAAAAAAACTGAATTTAACCCGTAAAAAAAACAAAATTTCCGCCAAATCTTTTCCTTACGGTATTCCTTCGGTTTCCCTCCTCTCTTCCTTCCCGTTTGTTACCGCTCTTTCTTCTCCAATCCACACCTCTTCCGAATTATAAATTAATTTGTATATGTTATGTTTTTTGCATTTTTATTATTTGATTAGTTTGAAATAATTATTATTGCCCGTTGTTGAACTTTTTGTAACTCAATTTTTATTGATTTAGGATTCCATGCAGAAATATTACATAATATTATATATTATTTTATAAAAAATTAAAGATAATATAAGAGCAACCACATTCGTAGTAGAACACTAGGTTATTAGTGAAATTGTTAATTAAAAACTGAAAAAAGTAGCTACATTAATGGTGTTAAAAAAGTTATTAAAAGAATCGTGTTTGGTTAGTTGTTATTTTTGTTATTAACTTTAACAATAATTTTAACATTGTACTAGAATGCAATACTTTTGAAAAATTCTTTTTTTATTTATTAAATAAAATTTGACCAATAATAATTGAAAAGAATAGCACTTAGACTTGAGTGATTTTTTTAATATTACTTAATACAACAATATGACACTTTAATAGTTGTTAAATTTAACTTTTATATATGACACTTAACAACAATTGAAAATGTTTTTTTTGTTTATGTAGAAAGCTAAATTTAATAGCGCCAATATGGATGTTCTAATATATATATATATATAATAAAGAGATTATAAAAAATTATATACATTTTTATCATTATAAATTCGTACAAATTATCAAACATTTAAGAACTACTTGTAGGCCATACGGAGAATTCTTATTACATTTATTTGTTTTTTATTCAGTACATCAGAACTTGCTTATTACAAAAGCTACACTGATATCAAACTAAGGGCTCATTTGTTTTGTGTTATAACAGGAATCTATTATAATTTTGACACATCAAATCACAGCTTTTCAATTTTTTAACAAAATTTAACCAATCTTATTTCACAAAAATTCAAATTTCAAACTTTATTATAGCACAAACTAAACGGACCCTAAACCTATGTGATTTTGAAAAATTTTTAAGAACTGATTAATTTATTTCAACTTAGATGAAAAATTTTCTTCTTATAAGTCTAACCACGTTGAAGGAGAAACACCTTGCTCACCGCTGATCACTGGTATAAATTGATGCATCAACTGTTACGAAAGTGAAAAAATTGGATTTAATTATTATTATTATTATTATTATTATTATTATTATTATTATTATTATTATTATTCTTCTTCTTCGACGCATAGGACATGCTGTATTTATTTAGTTATTATAAAACTTTTGATGCATGTACTTGTAAAAAAGACAAGTCGACTGTGCAATGACTTCGATTCGGATAATGTTTAAGGGGGAAAAAGACAACAATGTACTCTACTATTTTATTTTTTTTAGTTTTATCACATGTTTCACATCAGGCATCCTACAAATATTCGACGCGATGCTCGGAGGGGGAGACTAAAACTCAACGTAAATGTGGCTATTGTACCACGACGGGATCACTGTGTCGTGGGTGCCATAATTCGTGATGATGAAGGATTGGTTGTAGGTGTTATGCTTTAAAGAAATTGGGATGCCCGGAGGTAGAGACTGCTGAGATGTTTGCTCTATGTGAAGGTCTTTGGTTTGCTCAAGAGCACCAATTACCAATTACTGCTGTGGAAACTAATTGTTTGGCCTTGATATAGAGTCTTGAGGCTGGATTAGAATACCATCCTAACGTGCCAATTCTACGTGAGATTAAATTGGTTTTGGCGAATATGTTGTGGTTTTTATAGTTATATTCCCCGTGAAGCAAATATGACTGTCCATTTTATCGCCACAAAGTCTTTATCAGTTGGTTTTAGTTGTAATTTTGTAGATTGTGTACCTTTCTTTTTATGCTCTATAATTTCTCATAATCTATGAAATGAAACTTTCATTCAGGGAAAAAAAAAAAGAAAGGAAAAATTTGACACGGAAAAGAAAAAAGAAAGGAAAAATTTGACGCGGACAGTAGCTCCACATGACATGTACATATCTTTAAATGCCATCAAACGTGCGATTAATATTACGAAGATCAAGAATCAGGTATATCTATTTAAAATTTATAACTATTAAGTTAATATAAAATTAATTTTATATACGTATTTTGAGGATCGAAGGTAATATCTCTTTTTTCCTTTTTTTTTTTGTGTATTTCATCAACAGTATAAGCCATTAGGAAGTTGCTGGGTTAAGGACAACTCTGCCATAATTGTATTTAGTATAATACTATACAGCACCAGTAATACTTGACACAAGCCTTGATAGTAACTAATGTGGCATTAAATAATATAAGTAATATATATATATTGTACAAGGTGGATGGGGGGAAGGATATTGTGGGGATTTGAACCCGGGTAATCTCGGTAAAGGGTTAGACCCTTAACCATGTGAGTTAACCCCTTGATTACAATAATAAGTGAAATTAAACACCTGAACAAATAACTTACTTGATTTAACTTATTATTTAGTACCACTTTATATGGTGCCAATTTCCACTAGTACTAAATAAAATTGCTATTGTATTTAGATATGTATAAACTAGTGAAAGGTATGTGTATTGCACGTTCCGTGTTTGTATTTTTGTATTATTTGCTGTCAATATCTTATACTTTTTATCATTCGTCGTGAAAATAAAAAGCTAAGACTTAGAACCCGTTTAGTTAGATTTATAAAGTCAATTTATAAAATGAATTTATAAAGAGTGAAAATGAGTTGTAGATATTTAATTAAAGTTTAAAATGTGTTGTGATTGTTGAGTAGTTGCAAATCAATGGGAGGTGCACTTATAAATAAAAAAATAAACTATGTCAAACAACTCCTTAATTGAATTCATTCAAAATTAGAGATATTTTATTACTTCATTCCCATCTAAGTTGCATTTGAATTTTTTATTGAGGGCCAAGTTAGACGAGATAAAAAGTAGATTTCTACCGTACACGTAGGTCCTATGAAATATGAGCACGTAATTATTTTGACCAAATTCTATTTTTAAATAAAAATAATTTGTAAGTGGGGGCTAAGTTAGTGGTGAGAAGTCAAACATAAAAATTATTTTTTTATGTACAACTAGATTTTCACCTATGCGTTACATAAGAAAATATCAAATCAAATTATGTCTATTATTATTATGAAATATTAAGTAATATATAATTAGCCACATTAAACCGTAATGTTTTGATTATCTTGTTGTTGACTAATAGATATTGTGTGCTTATTTAATATAAAATGTTATTAAGTGACTTTAGTAGTGATTGCAAAAAACCGGCCAAACCTGATTCCTGCGCGTGGGTACCAGATCTTATTAAGACGGGAAATATCTGACTATACATGTGATTAGGTTGGGGATAAAATAAAGAAAATCTACCTGACTTAACAATGGGCCAGATAATGTTATTGTAATTTTTACTTGTATTCCGCCCGTTTAGCTGTTTCTTGTCAAAAAATAAAAATATTTACTAAAAATTGTAATGGTTTTTGAAAAGAAAAAAGATAATAAAAATTATCAAGGAAGCTTTGTAATTTCAATTGCATTTTTAACTTAGAGTGTATTTGATTGCCAATAATTTTTCACGTAAAATGGGATTTTTCGCCCAAATTCATACTTTTATGGCATTTGATTGGCCTTTTTTATGGAAAATGTTTTTCAACTTTTCGTCACGTGACTTTATTTTCCTTGAAAACAAGGAAAACATTTTTCCTATAAGGGGTATAAGTTTTTGCTTTTCTAGGTAATTCATACTTTTTCTCGAGAATTTCACTTTCAATCAAATACATTACGATTTATTTTCTATCGAATTCAATTACCGATAATTTAATTGATAGGAAAATATTTTCTTTTTAGGTAAATTCAATGTTTGTAATCAAACAAACCCTTAGTGTTTATGATACTATTCATTAAAAAAATGAAAATAAAAATATAAAAAATATATATAAATTAGTCAATAAATAGGTAATATAAATTATCCGCGTCAGCCCGTCTGGATTTAAGTGGAATGATATAAAAACTTTTGATGAGTTGGGTAACAGGTGTAGCTTACCCAATCCCGACCTAACTCATTGTCATTCTTGTATATCAAGAAATTAAATATTTATTTTTCTCAATGACGGTATCGTGACGGGAACTTTTAAACTATGAAATGTTAATTAGACCATATTTATTATATATAAAATAAGTAATTAATAACGACTCGACTTAAAAGCGTATAAAAAAAATTAAAAATTAATGCATGAGCTAAAAAACAAAGAGTCTAATGCAAATCACGAAATACTTTCCAAATAAGAAGTATATATTAAAAAATTTTGAATTAAAAAAAAACTTTGAATATAGATTAATCTATCAAAATATTTAAGAAGATAAGATATACATCTAATATAGAAATCTCAAATTTGAGATCCCAGCTGCCGATTAGTAAAGATAATAAATTGGAAAGGATTTGAAAAACATCTAAGACATAATCCCTAATTAATTGAGAAAAAAAAGGAAACAATTTACTGTAGAATTTACCTAACATACAAGAAAAAGTCTAAAATGATCTCACTTAAAACTAGGGACGGCAATTTAAACACGAAACATGTAACCTATGGGGATACGCCCCGGTAAGAAATGGCACAAGGACCGGGCGAGTGTTTGAGACCCGAATGTTTAATGGGACGGGGGACGGTGTTGCTCAACCTCCCTCAACCTGCCCCCGAAACCCATTTTAGAAATAATTTTTTATTATTATTTTATTTAGTTAAAAGATAAACTCATAGGTGACTCCCTCAGCTCAAAACCATGACTTTGCACTAATTAATCCCAATTTTTACCACTGTAGACAATTTATAGTATTTCTTTAATTTTGAATATTAGTTATAGGGAAAACTAAAAAAAAAAGAAAAGAAAAGAAATTCCTTAACGGGGTATGGAACAATTATTAACAAGGCGGGGCACAGGAAAGGGCAAACCTGAAACCGCCCCACCCCTTTGTCATTCCTAGCTAAAACAATCGTGGCAGGAAAAATATAGTAGAAGGTAACATAGACTTAATTTCTTATGATATATATATTTGGGATCGTCGGGGTGGTTATAACAATGACTCAAACTCAGACCAAATTAAATATCCATTAAGTGGGTGCCTTTTTCTGATAAAAACCTTTCATTCATTCATCAATTTCGGTCTTTCCTCCTAGCCCAATCTGAGATAAAGAGGGATATACAATCAATCCAAAATGAATCACAAGGCGAATTAACCGCATGAGAAGCAAGTTAGGGTTATTTCATTCTGAATTCTAAGAATGTAATAGGACGACCCATACCAACTTCCCTCAAGTAGTCTACGTACATCCTCAATGAGTGGCGCAACTGGTGCAAATGGTTCCTTCTTCTTTGAAACCTGAATAACCCTAACCGCATCCATTTTCACCCATGCAATCCCCACTCCTATTCCTCTAGCAAAGCTCAATCCACGTTTAATAGCTATTGCTCCTGGCATAAGTGTATCCATCATGCCACGACATTGACATGTATAGACGTCGTAGACCGCTCCTTCGTCATCTCTGATCACTCTTCCGAGCCCTATCCACCCTTCTTCATCTTGTATGGCTGCGTCCTTGGAAAGGGTAAGACCATGAGTTCGCCCAACCTCATTAATCCATTTTGTTTCTTTCTCTTCTCTTGAGCTCCTAACCATATTCTTCTCATGTGACCTCACTTTCTAGTAGGCCTCCAATTGAATTAAAAGAGAGTCACGTGCAAAGGTTGCCATGGTATCTCTCCATTCGTGCAACAGCTTATTTCTCACCTTCAATATGACCAAGCTCCCATGCACAAAACTTCGAAATTATTTACTGTTGATGTACATTATAGACTCCAAAAATGTAGTGAGAATCCCATCGTGCAGTATAAAATTGAATCCATCTATTTGAGAATCCCATCGTGCCCATCACTACTGAAACAAAGCTCCACTCCATTCTATTGTTTCCATTGTTTCACTTCCTATAGAATGAAGCACTTCAAAAGCAACTATTACATTGTCTGTGATTGTCCTTCTTGGGACAAAAACACTCTGATTGCTTGATATTAGGTGGGAAAGTACCTGCTTAAGCCTATTCGCCAAAAACTTTGCAACTAGTTTACATAACATATAACATTAATAGGCCTAAAATTAGTAATAACTTCAGGGGACTTCTTTTTGGGGACAACTACAATAGTAGTTTTTTTGACGGACCAAACAGGCCTACTACCATTTAGAAATTTTAAACAAGCAATATATATAGAACTTTTCAATTCTTCGCAGTGATTCTAACAAAAGGCCGCATAAAAGCCATCCATGCTTCGGGCTTTATGTGGTCTCATACTACATATAACAATTGTGATCTCTTCCTCTATGAATGGCTGGTCAAGCTTCACGATATCAGCCTCTAAGAGTTGCTTGTCAATGCTGCTTATTCCTTCTGCAAGCTCATCTTTAGTTAGGTTTCTACTGGTGAATAGCCGTGTATGAAACTCTTGGATATAGGCCACTAATTGTTCTTCATCCAAGATCCATGTCCCATCACTCTGCTTTAACCATGAAATTGCATTAAGGCATTTTCTTTTGTGCCTCTGGCACGGAAAAACTTTGTGTTCTTGTCATCATCTTTGAGCCAATCTACTCTTACTCTTTGCCACCAATAATTTCTTTCCTTCTTTGTGTTCTTTCTATTTCTTCTTCTGCTTGCCTAATTTCTTCCATGCGCTCTCCTGGGCTAGCCAAGCTAAGGAGCCTGTCGCATTCCTTTTCAAGATCCGCCACCCTCCCATCCATTCCTCAATACTAATTGTCACTCCACTCCTTCAGTTGTTCGCCACATGCTACTCTTCTACCTTGATCCCCTCAAAAGGATCACCTACCCTTCTATCCTCAACCCATGCGCTATACACTCATGCCATAACCGGTGCATAGCCTTCCATTCTGGCCCAATATGGTTTGTATCTAAATGGTTTCTCCTTATATCTTTCCCTCCTCTCATGATTTCCATCCATGTGTAAAATGATAGGCCTATGATTAGATTGAACATAGTCTAGATTTTCTACATTGGCATGGGGAAAAAGCTACCTCCAACCCTACTTATCACACGATCAAGTCTCGCTTGGGTGAAAGTTGTCCCTGATCTGCCATTGTTCCAAGTCATCTCTTCTCCACTGAACCCACGTTCCACTAGCACATAATGAAATTTTCCCATTGCGCTTACTGGTCTTGACAAGATTCATTGCCTCTTACTAAAGTACATATTCTCATTAAAATCACCCAAACACGTCCAGGGCTAGTCATCTCTCCCCCAAATCCTTAATAATTCCCAAGATAAGTCATGGTTACCTATCCTAGGATTCCCATAGAAACACATTAGTCTTCACTGCCTCCCGTTTCTCATTTTCACCTTTGCGTCAATATGGCCAGTCGAATAAGACTTTACATGAACATCCACTCCATTATTCTAGTGTTATGCCAGATAACTGTGTCTCAGATAGAAAGACAAGGTTAAAAGAATATGTACGAGTCAATGACCGAACGGATGCGAGTGTTCTAGGGTTTCCCAACCTCCGGACATTCAAGCTAAGGCAATTCATTGTACCTAGCAGTCCTGCTCAGTAGGACTCATCTCTAAATTACGATTCTCATGGTGAGTATCTTCTTCCATCGCCTTATCTCTTGCTGCCACAAACAAATCATCTATACGTCTTTTACTTCTCTTATTTGTTTTGTTTCTAACCTTGGCCTTTTTCCTCTTTCCTACTAGCACTACAAAAAAATCATGGCTTTAGAAATAGATTTTTCCGTTCTTGAAATCATGAAATATGTTCTTACAAGTTTTTAAGAATGGATTATTTCGGGTAGAAATTCTGTTATTTTTCTAGTGGTGGTTGATAGTATCCTAACCAAAATTCAGTTGGCAATCATTTCAAATTGAAAATCTGTTGGCAATTAAGAACAGAAATTCTGTTCCAAATACTTTACCTTTATCGACAGAAATTCTGTACCTGAAAGCATTTACCATTGTAAACAGAATTTCGGTAAAAAACTATCACGTACATAATTTTGATTTGAAATTCCACTAACGGAATTTTTGTTGTTGAAATCATGGAGCAATACCAACGGTTGTTTAGTAGGTAAAATCATAAACCATTAGCTATGGAATTTTAGTTGGAAAATACTACACACAGAACCGGTGTTCACTCAAGACCGACATCGATGAACTAGCACCGAACCGATTTTAGTTCAGTCAGTTTGGTATGACGACGGTATAGATTTTCATCTTTAAATTGTTTTTAATATTACGCTATCACAATTTTTAAGGAAGCATCTCATTGAAGCTGGACCCTAAGATAGAAATAAAAATACTTAAGGGTAAAATGGATAATTCAACAATATAGCCAACTCATCCAACACTTAAAATATCAATCGCAATGTCTTTTCCTTTAAATAATTGAAAACAACCACCAATATTTTGTGGGTCTTCTATGTGAGACTTGGGTCTTCCTATTTCTCTTATTCAAAATGTATTTCTCTTCCATGAAGGACAAGATCTCTCCTATTTTGGATTGATAGTTGAGGATTGTCGACAACTTGTTAATGATTTGACCAATCTTCATTTTGCATGGGTTCGCCACTCAGCAAATGAAGTTGCCCAGAAGCTTGCTGAGCATTCGTTCATTTCCTCTAACCATTATAAGTGGCTGTATTTCCGCCGTACTTTATTTCTGATGTACTCTCAACTGATTTATTGAATGAATAAGTTTGTTACCTTAAAAAAAATGCATTTCTCTTATTATAATCAAAAGTCAAACGTCAAAACGAAAAAACAGAAGATGCATTTCTTGAAGTCTGAAGATCTGAAAAGTGGAAAAGATGACGGAGAGACTGGCAGTGGGTTCCTCCTAGCGCCGGACTTCTAATCTTCGAGACTTTGTGTTTTCTTTCTAGCTGGTCTCTTCTTTTATGCAACATGTGGCTTCATAGCGGCAGAATTCTATTTCTTTTTCCCTTTTCAGATTTGTGGCTTGATGAGGTTTTTGCGAGACTTCTATAGTTTTGTAAATTTTTGTGTGGCTACTGAGTTTCTTTAGATCTGAGCTAAGATTTCTGGGTTTGTCTTGTGCAACTTTTTCTTAAATTTTTTTTGTTTTTTCATTCAATTGATGAGACTCCGTTGTTTAGAGCTAACCCCTCTTTAATAGGGGTATAGATACCCCTTAAAGGGGTGAATAAAATTACTCGCTCCAAATAAAGCAGAAACAAAAACTCACTAACAAGTCACAGGGCATGGTCTGAAAACCCTAAGGAAAACCCTGAGGATCCTTCATTGGCTTGGCTTGCCTACTCACCGACGAAGAAGAAAAGTGCTAGTGGACAAACGCGGAATATGAAAACAATGGTGGATTCGCCGTTGTTATATTTTTGGTTCATTTTACTAGCCCTTTTACAAGTTACTGATCTTTCTTTTTAAGTTTTTCTTTTATTATTGTTGAGTTTTTGGGTTTCAGTTAGGATATTATTGATTAGAGCCTAAAACCTAATGTTAAGCCCTTTTCTATTTTCTATTTTGGGGACTGGTAATTGCACCTTGATAAGAAACTAAGAGTATTCGGCTAAGAATTCAACAAACTCTCATTTGCTTTGAATTTGATTCATTAGTTTCTTGGTTTTTGTTTCTTAATTATAATATCACTCCCCAAAGTTAGATGTATTATAAATTTCTGTGTTTTTGTTATGTTATATATTCTTTACTATGAAAATTTTATACTGCAGATTTTTCTGTGGTAAATGCAAGTAATTTGGATACAATATAAGTAATTTAGAACAATAAACACTCAATTAGAATATTTTTATTACATATATAATAAAAGTAATCTACAATCTAATTCATTGTTTTATTGTAAGAAGAATTAATAAATTTTGAATCTACACCCTAATTTTGGGGCCCACCTATTCAGTCAAGGACCCCAAATTAAATCTCAAGCACGTGCACTAATATGAGTAAATGAAATGTCATTACGAATTACATGATTTATTTAGTTAAACGGTAGAAATCAAACTTCTCATTTCTATATAGTTTGCTCACTGGTGTCTGATTACGAATTACATGATTTGTTTAGTTAAACGGTAGAAATCAAACTTCTCATTTCTATATAGTTTGCTCACTGGTGTCTGATAAGCAAACAAACTACTTTAAAATTAATTAAATTAAATAAACTTGACGAAACTGAAATACTAAGTAGCTAGCATAAAATTGTGTTGTTTGCCACACTAGATTGACCGCATTTCACTACTAACCCATTAATAATAAAAGAATCTAAACCAATTTCCGGGCCTCGAATTGGGAATTTTTTAAAGAGATAGATCAGACTCCCATTTTGGAGCTTAATGTCCACGTGGCACAAGTCTAATAAAAGCAGTCTCACATTTATTTCTGCCACGTGGGGCTGCTTTTGTTAGATTTATGCCACGTGAGCGATCAGCTCCTAAAATGGAGCCTGATCTAAAGATTGATCAAATTGGATCCACTAAGGTTTCTGCTAACTTTTTTTGTAGCTCTTGAGATGAATTGTTTTGTCTACTATCAATGGATCAATTATTTGAACCGGCCTTCCATTGTTAAGGCGTTTGGAAACGATATTTGCCTTATTTTCATCTATCAAGAAATTTTCTTACCAAGTTCGGAATAATGGATAATCGGCTTTGGCAGCTGTCCAAATTAATACAACATTGTCATGTAGAGATCATCCTTTGAACTACCTTCACCTCCCATGAAATATTTTTTCCCTTAGCTGCTTTCCGTCAAATAATAAGGTCTATAGCACTGTGGTGTCTAGAGGATATATTCCTTTTTATCAGATTGTTAAACCTTATTGTGTTACTATTTGAACCTCAGTGTTGTGACCACGCGATCATTTTTTTTGGGAGGGCCGTAATATACTATACATACATATATATGTGTGTGTGGTGGCACACACCCATTCCTGGTCATCTCACTAGACCTGACACGTGGTGTGCAGCGACGATGAATTTCAGCTTGACCTGGACCCACCACCAAGGCAAATTAAAAACTTGACTTGAAACTGCATAGACTTTTGGACTAAACTAATTTAAAAAAAATTTTGGCTGAGTCTCCTCTGTAAATAAGACATACCCAACATGAAAATATAAACCACCTCATCCGTACAAATTATATAAAGTGAAATACAGCTACTCTTTCCTTCAATAAATTAATCAATCACCAAGATGTGAAATTGGAACACCTTTCAACGTATTTAACCTCAAAGCAATTATCAATACCAAAATACATGTAGAGAAATCAAATTGTGTAGGGTTTGAATAGTCTTAAAAACAATGACTTATAGAAACTAATTTCCAATCATGATCCAACACATATGTGATAGGCATTGATTTATAGTGTTTAAATTCCCTATATGTATTGTTAATTATGTGATATTGTATTTAAAAGTTCACATTTATGTTTCGTTTGTTGAATTGTAGTTTAAAATCCTAGAATAAGTAAAGATCTGTCAGTTTGGACAAATTTGGATCAACTTGGCAAGAATTTTAGACCTTAAGGGCTGAAGTGACAAGGAATAGAACAACAAGGACTGAAAGGCATGGAAAGGAAAAAAAGTTTTATTACTCTGCGGCCGCACGGATGGACTATGCGGCCGCACGGATGGACCGTGCGGCCGCATCTGAGGCGTCGAAGTTGGGCAGAAAATAGCAGGAGGCTGAAGCGGGAGCACCATCACACCTGTGCACCCACACCCAGCGCAAACAATAGGCAGTAGCCCAACAGCAAAAGCCATGCGGCTGTATGGTTGCACCGTGCAGTCGCATGGACCCTATACGCGGCGAGGTTGATTTTTTTCCCTTATTTCTTTAGAACACATTTTACCATAAAACTTGTCCACGAATTTTATTCTTCTCTAAGGGATTTTTGGACTCCATATAAAGAGGTCATGCCTAGTTTAAGGGGGGAGACACAATACAGAAAACACAATAAAAAAGACGGAGAAAAATACAAGACCTTTGGAGGCTTGGGAATCAAGTTTGAGATTCAAGAAGGAGAAGCTTGGTACAAGAGCTCTTCATCTTATTCAAGATCTAATTACCCGAGTTATGCACTTTATTTTATTTGTATCTTTCATTCATGATATGTAATTGATTTTAAGTTAGGACAAACGATGTAACTTAATTGGGGCCATAGTCATGTTTTTCATGCTTAATTTATGCAATTGATTTTTATCTTCAATTCTTAGTGGTGTGTTATTTTGTCTTTATTTTTTGGCCAATGGATGAATGAATATATGGACTTTTATTGAACTTGAGAGAGGAATATTTAATTTAGCTTATGCAATAAGAATCATTAATTTAGACAAAGATAAAGAGATTTGCTTGTAGTTAGTGCGATCACCGTGGGATGAACTTTGGGGAGGCCTACATGAATTTCATGCTAATTAATGCATTTAAGAGGGTTGTTAACACACTCACTTAGAGATAGGTGAGGGCCTAATTAAATAGGATTGATTGGCTTCAAGAGGAGTAGTTAGTTAATTTCGTGAAATTCGACCAGTAACGTGGATTAGTTGTCGCTAGCCTAGGTGGTCTCACTATAGTAAAGTCGTGAGTCCTAACACATATCCATTATATATTTTCCTCTAAATTTTTGTATATATTTTATTTTCTTAATTCTATTGACTTATTTATTTATTCTCTTTTCTAAAACTCAAGATTTGATCTCTTTTCTAAAACTCAAGATTTGATCATTCAAATAAAGTTAGAACTGATAATTTCGATACTCAATCCAATCCTCATGAGAACGATAACTTGGACTCATTGGCCACTGTATGACTTGTTCGACCTGTACAATTGTAGATTTGACAAACATATTTTACCGAACAAGTTTGTGGTGCTATTGCTGGGGATTGAGATTGATATCGATACCAATTAGTTGTAGCTTTACATTGAATTTTATTTTTCTACTTGATTTGTTTACCTTGTTCTGCTGAAGATGGATGATGGTTATGACTGATGCTCAAATGCTAGTTTGTCTATGAAAACTATTAAAGCATATGGAGAATGGTTGAAAGGTTTACTAGCACAATTGAAGGAATATGAGAACGAACTTGAAAGTCAAGAGTTGGAAGCTGACTTAGTGTGTGATTATTGCTATGCAAATCATGCAACAAATAATTGCCCGGTTGCACATCTAGCACCCTATTGGGATCTAATGTGTAAATTTAGTGGTGTATACCATGAACTAAGTTATTGTCCAGACATACATTTAGTTCCACAAGGATCTGAGCATGTAGAATTTTTCGGGAATGATGAAGGGCAGCAAGATAGAATCTTTCAAGTTATCAACCATTCTAATACTCTCCATGAAGTGAAAGTGCTAGAAACCTCTATTATAGAAGAAAAACATGAGAAGGATGAGGAAGTGGTTTTAGAAGAGAAAGCTCCCAAAATTACTTTTAATGATGGAGCAATTGTCAAGCAACCTTCTTATTTTAAGTGTTTGAAAATTGATGATCCTACCTGATGAGGAGGTTGAAGTTTTCATAGTACAATTTGGGATCAATGGAGATGCCAGTCCATATTTACATTAAAAAAACACAATAAATTTTTGGGAAAAGCTTGAAGATGAGCAAAAAGTCAATCTTGGCAAGCTAAGCAGAGCATCAAAATCTATATTTAGAGTTCCTTAAAAATTATTTCTTATAGTCAAGCTCTAAACTATAAATGAAGCGCTAAATGGGAGGCAACCCATCGTTTTATTTTATTGCATTGCATTGCACGTAGATTATAGGATCTGCATTAGAAATTAAGACACGCTTCCATTATTTTGTTTACCTTTGAATTTTTATTTATGATTGATAGGAATCATGGTAGTCCTCTCTTTTTATCATTTTGACAGTATCTTCCCCTATTGCTAGAATCAGGCGAGCCACACTGGCCCTACTCCATCCACACCATCAGATCACGTGTGCTCTTCCGATCTCACCATTAAGTATGGGGGTGATTAATTGTATTTATTTTATCTGGCTGATGTATATTTTCGCTATTTCTTGGTCTTTACTGAACCTATTATTGATCAAATTGTGTTAGCTACAAAATTATAGTTAGTAAGATTTTTTTTTCTTTTGTGTTTAGTTGTTGATGTGTGTAATAAAAAAGAAAAAAATTTTGTATGTTTGTTATGTTTTGGTGTTTGAAAAAAAAAGTATCGTGTTTTTTGTACATGTGAAGAAGCAATTCATAATCTTAAAGTGCTGGATTTAACTGGAGTTTAGCTTTATTAGAATTAAGATCTTAAGCAATGCGAGAGGGAAAAAAAGAAAAAGTGAAAAAAAAAAAGGTTTGTGCTTTTGGCTTGGAGAAATTCAAAACACGATTGAACAAGTGATCTCGTACCTTTTATTTATCTGCTTTGCCTGGAATTTGTTATGTCTGGATTAGGCTGACAAATTTAACCTGGTGAGATTTTGAGCCTTTGACTGACACATCTTTATTAATGTCACTATCTTTGTTCATGTGTGATATTCTTCCATGGGTTTATGTCTTTAGAACTTGCTCTATTTCTCTTTGACGCTGCATTGTTACATGCATGATATGAATATGATTAAGGCACTCTTTCTTGATTAACTACTTTGGCCAAAAAGCCTACCTTATCAATTGATTATCTCTTGCATAACCCCTTTGAGCCTTATAGCCTATTTCCTTTCTTTACATCTTTAATACTAGTCTTGAGCCGAAAATAATATATATTCTTACCTTACCAATGGACTAATAGGTTGGTGATTGCTTGAGTTGCTTGGGGTGGATCAGAAGTAAGTATAGGGAAGGAGAATGTTATTGAAGATGTGATGAGTTAATCTAATGATATATAGGTTGATGTGGTTTGTTATTGGAAAAGATGAAAGAGTTGATGGAAAAGGGGGAAAAGAGAAGAGAACAAAAAAAAAAAAAGTGGAAAAAAAGGGAAAATAAACTGGGGAATATTATGTCTTTTGAAAAGATGAAAAAAGGGGGGAAAACGTGAGAAGGAAAGTGACCGTGAGAAGAAAAAAAGAAGAAGAAACTAGAAAAGAAAATTTTGTGAACAAAAAGTTGAAGTTTTGTTTCCTTTTAAAATTAAGGCTTGTGTACTTTTAATGATTGGAGAGTGCTATTATTATATAAGTGATGCTAGAAGTTGTGAAAAGGCAAAGGGAGGAGTGGTTTCACTGGAGATATGTACTTGAATATTATAAATAATGTGTTCCACTAGTTCTAACGGTTTATTAGCCTCACTTTCTAAATTTTAAAAGACCTTTTGATTTATGTCATGCATGTATACTTAAGTGGTGGAGAATGAGAAATTTTACAAGCCTATGGTAGAACTCTCATGTGGATAGAATTTTGAGTGTAAACATTTAATCTTTAAACACTTGAGCGAAAAGTGAACTTATCAGTAAAGATCGGCCTATCTAAGTTTTGCCATTCCAGGTAAAAGCCTTGCTTTATAATTCTAATGGTTGCTTGAGGGCACTTGTTCATGACATTTTATGAGTTTAGAAGGGTTAAGTAGTACTTGAAAAAAAAAAAGAAGAAAAAAGAAAGAAAAAAAGTGAAGCAATTCTCAAAACTCTTGCATTACTTGGGAGACTTTTATTAGGCAGACTTATTCTGAACTGATTATAAGAAAGGGGATTTTGATTTGTTGTCTCATATGTGATGAAAGTTAAAGTATTATGTTTTTGTTCTTTTGTTTTGTTTTGTTGTTCAGGGATGAACAACGGTCTAAGTGTGGGGGAATTTGATAGTCATTGATTTATAGTGTTTAAATCCCCTATATGAATTGTTAATTATGTGATATTATGTTTAAAAGTTCACATTTATATTTAGTTTGATAAATTGTAAGTTAAAATCCAAGAATAAGTAAACATGTGCGAGTTTGGGCAAATTTGGATCAACTTGGCAAGAATTTTGGACCTTAAGGCCTGAAGTGACAAGGCATAGAACAAAAGGGACCGAAAGGGATGGAAAGGAAAAAAAGTTTTATTACTGTGTGGCCGCACGGTCCAAGGCATTGAAGTTGGGTAGAAAAAGGCAGGAGGCTGGTGTGGGCGTATCGTCTCACCCATACGCCCGTACTCGACGCGGGCAGCAGGCAGTAGCCAAGCAGCAATAGCCGTGCGGCCGCATGGTTACACCGTACGGCTGCATGGCCCCTATATGTGGTGAAGTTGATTTTTTTCCTTATTTCTTTAGAACTCCTTTTACCATAAAACTTGTCCACGAATTTTATTCTTCTCTAAGAGATTTTTTGACTCTATATAAAGAGGTCATGCATAGTTTAAGGGGGGAGACAAAATACAGAAAACACAATAGAAAAGGAGGAGAAAAACACAAGACCTTTAGAGGCTTGGGAATCAAGTTCGAGATTCAAGAAAGAGAAGCTTGGTGTAAGAGTTCTTCATCTGATTCAAAATCTAATTACTCGGGTTATGCGCTTTATTTTATTTGTATTTTTCGTTCATGATGTATAATTGATTTTAAGTTAGGACGAATGATGTAACCTAGCCATGTTACTTGGGATCATAGTCATGTTTTTCATGCTTAATTTATGCAATTGATTTTTATGTTAAATTCTTATTGGCGTATTGTTTTGTCTTCATCTTTTTGGCCAATGGATGAACGAATCTATGGACTTTTATTGAATTCAAAAGAGGAATTTTTAATTTAGCCTATGCAATAAGAATCATTAATTTAGATAAGACAAAGAGATTTACTTGTGGTTCGTGCGATCACCGTGGGATAAACTTCGGGGATGCCTACGTGAATTTCTTGATGATTAATGCATTTAAGAGGGTTGTTAACGCGCTCACTTAGAGATAGGTGAGGGGGCCTAATTAAATAAGATTGACTCGCTTCGAGAGGAGTAGTTAGTTAATTGTAACGTGGACTAGTTGTCACTAGACTAGGTGGTCTAACTATGTGAAGTCGTGAGTCCTAACACATATCCATCATATATTTCTCTCTAAATTTTCGTATATATTTTATTTTCTTAATTTTATTAATTGTTTATTTATTCTCTTTTCTAAAACTCAAGATTTGATCACTCAAATAAAGTTGGAACTGATAATTTCAGTACTCAATCTGATCCTCGTGAGAATGATAACTCAGACTCATTGTCCACTATATTACTTGTTCATGCGGTGCCTGGCTGAGAACTCCACAGGCAATCCAATATATACCCAAGCTCGATCCTTCTAATAAAAAAAAGTAAGAAAATATATGAGCTTGTAACTCAGTGAGTGGATAAGTTTACATATATATATTTCCATATTATTTATTCTGAAATCTCTAACACTCGATAATGCATAGCTAAAATTTAAAATGCACTGAAATCTTAAATGAGGTTAGAAAAATTTTTTTCTTTACTTAAATAATACTACAAGCTACTTAGCAGGAAATACTAATAATATTGTTGAAATCATTTCATGTGCAGAATGATAATAAAAATCATGGAAATCATTTCATTTAAAGAATCATTATAAAATCCACTCATAGTACCACTGAGTAGTAGCCACATGTACAGAGTAATTTTGATGTACATGCATACTTCTCAGTACATAATATAGCATAATATAGTCATACGCGCACAGAGCAAGCCCTAAAGACTAACACCTGCATACACGGCCTAAAGCCTATGTGTGTATGATGATGGGTCCTAAAGACCTATACATAACATAGTCTAACACTATGGAACACATCACAACAGTTAGGGTAGGCCCAGTAATGAGGCAAGTGAGGCCGGCCCATCAGGCCTAAAAAGTTCAAGGGCCTACAATAGTTTGTTATACCTAGGCCAAATATTG
The DNA here is from genome assembly GCA_963692815.1 of Nyctanthes arbor-tristis. Taxonomy (NCBI): domain Eukaryota; kingdom Viridiplantae; phylum Streptophyta; class Magnoliopsida; order Lamiales; family Oleaceae; genus Nyctanthes; species Nyctanthes arbor-tristis. The sequence continues at coordinate 5,547 of CAVNYN010286671.1, read as the reverse complement.
AAAAGCCCATTTTGTTTTTGGATTTCCAGGCCCAAAACTTAAAAAAAAAAATGCCCAAGATGTATAAATAGGCCTAAATAAAAGAACTTGGCCCACTTTAAATCAAATCCAAACCAAACTCAAGCAAGCAACCACGTTCTCGGGATCCAAATCGACCCTTTGCCATCCAGCGGTCAAATCCTTTTCCCGGTCCCAAGGTTTCCAAGGATGTTTTCCTTCCCAGTCTTCTTTCGCCCGCTCTTCCTTGTATTTTTTCTTTGAACGAATTTTTGGCTGATTCTTGATTCTTTTCAACCAGTGACTTTGAACGTTTAGCTTTGTTATATACTCCTCCACCAGTTGTTTATCTCTACTTGCTGCTTTCTTTTCTTGTTCTTTTGAAGCAGTTGCAGTAGCCTCGTTGTAGTCTTCCAAATAATTCGGCAGATATACCAGTTTCAAAAATCGAACTAAAGGTAAAATTTGGTTTTGCTCACTTGTTTTTTTTTTCTTTTTATAATATACGATATATTATGCTTTTTATCTTATATATGCTTTATTTAATGATAAAAGGGGTTTTTTTTTTTTTGGGTGTTATGTCGGGGCCAATTTTAGAGAGGTCACCTTGGGCCCGACGAATCACAGGGCCGGCCCTGACAACAGTATAGAGCGAGTAATCACATGACGGAGTCTTACACTGTGTAACACATCACAATAGTGCAAATTGGGTAATCACATAGGTACTTATGGTGGTTTTAAAATAATTCTTATAACATACTTCCGTAAAAATTCATAACATATCATGCCATGCTTTCGTAAGAATTTCATAATGTAAGAAAACATGCTTTCATAAGAATTTAATGACATACCATATTTTCATAGTAATTTCATGACATAACATAATCATGTTTTGTATTAAAATTTTTAACGTGATAACATAATTATTTTGAAATCTCATTTTAAAAATAATAGCATGATTAAACATCTCATGGATTTTTATATAATAATATCAAAATGGAACATGCTTTCCTTGAAATTGTGAAACCATGAAAATAATGAAACATTTCATGAAATGCTATGATAGTGAAATCATGCATAATTTTTGAAAAAAACATTTTTTCCGCTCATAAAGTTGAAGACCATAACTAGCTCAAATGGCATGCCTTTCCAACCAGCTTATCATCACCTGGAATCATAACATGGCAAATCCAATTTAATATCTAATACCCTTGTTGCAAATAAGAGATATAATCCACTTAATTCCTTGAAACCAAAATTACTTGTTCTCAATAATTCTCAATCATCCGAGTGTTATCCACACTTGTATATTCATTCTACTCACTAGTATCTTAATATCATATTTCCGTCACCCAATAACATATATTTATCGAATCATATATCCAACAAAATATATCATACCACCATGTCGTGAAATACTCAATAGTACATTATCAAACAAAATCAGCCACATAAATAAAATTTCTATTAAATTTTGTCGTCAAACTTTACATAATATCAATCCTTTAATTTGTTCACAATAGGTTTTGCTCCAACTTAATCCTAAACCTTGTTTCCAACATGTTAGGTTCACAAACTATTTAATTGATTTCCACTTTCCAGTTTATCTACTTTATTTATTCCCATTTCACTTATTTCACTTCCTTAAGTGCTCACAACTTGATAAATCAATACATATTTTTCCTTTATGTCATTATCCATATTTTCTCTATAGATTCATTTCAAGTCCTTTATGTGATTATCCCAATTCTTACCAACCACATATTACATTTTAATACACTTACATTCATACACAAATAAAAATGATTATCATGTCCATTTCATGAACATCCCATCTATACATATCTCCATTTACCTTCAATTACCACAAATACTTTTTTAACTTCAAATTAATAATTCTTTTACTAATATATCATCATTAAATATCACATTACACAAAATCCTTAATTTCTCAAAAACATCAAATATATTGATTTCATGATAATTTTTCAGTTATTTTCAACATGCTACTACTACCCATTGTTAAATATCACATTTATTCTTAAAGTATTTCTCAAGCATTATTATATTATGACTTCCAACACCCATATTCATGTATATTAAGAAGAAATCCACAATATAGAATTACCAACTCATTTTCTACTCATTTTTTACAACCATTTTGCCATAAATCACTTCTACCAACCATAATCCACAAAATCCCCAAATTTCACATCTAAGGTTTATGAAAATCTCATAATAATATTTAATTGAAGTTACTAAGGTAAAACCTATCATTTCTTATGACATAGAGAACAATTATTTAGCCTCAATTATGGAATTAAACTATAAACTCAACACCCATTACAAAATATATAAACTCTAAAAATCACCCCTTAACTTACCTTTTTTGATTTGTGGAAGAAAATCCAATACCCATGTGCTAAACCATGCCAAGAAAGTGTAAAACCCCCAATTTCTTCACTCTTTTTCCTTCCTTTTCTTTTTCTTTCGTTTCTTTTCTCCCCATTTCTTCCTTTCTGCTGAAAAAATCGGGTCCTAGCGTATGTTTTTTTGTGTAGTATGTGTTTCCAATTCCAAATGCAAGAAGACTTTTATATATGGGAATTTGCACTCAAGCCCACTCAACTTTTTAAGTAATACAGGTTAGTCCTTACCCAAAATAATTTGCATTCAAGCCACTACTACAAAAAGGCATAATAGGCGTCAGTTGTATTGATGATATGCGTCGGTTTTGACAAAGACGCGTATGACAGCGACACTTATTGTAGATGTATATGCGTCAGTTGTTGGGCAACGCCTAAACATTTCAATAGGCATCGGTTGTTTCAGAAAAATAGATGTCTAAAGTCAATTTAAAAAAAAAATAAATAGACTGGACAATACGTGTCAGTTGTACAGTTACAACCGATGCCTATTGTTAACTTTAGGCATCGATTGTAACTCTACAACTGTTGCCTATTGTCCATTTTATTTAATTTTTTTTCCTTCCTTCTTCTTGTCCTCTAGATCCACCACCAATGTAATTGTAAGCCACTAGATTCAAAATTCAAATTCAAGGTTCAAAATTAAAATCCAAAATTAAAAATTCAAATTCAAATTTGGAAACAATATGCCACTTCCACGCTATTGCCGTAGACCACCCACTAGCTACAACACGCTGCCACTGGAGTGGCTCATGAAACACATGTTAAATCGTGTACAACATAACAATATTACAAATAAAAATATCAATGTAAATATAACACTCTTCCTATTCATTCAAATACAGAAGAGAACTACTTCAAAGGACCACCTACTCTTCTCCTTGTTCCGGTTCAACTGGTTCACTCTAGTCTTAACAAAAGATATCACTGTCAATGAATCCAACAACACTTCGGTCCAAATATTCCTACCTCGTCAAGTACTCGACTCCGACTCTGTCCCGACATTTCCCGTCATAATCTACTACTACAGGGGTGGATTTGTCATAGGTAGTGCACCAATGGCCACTGAAATACTGGCCATAACTGTGTCATCCGACTATCGTCTTGCGCTGGAACACCGGCTCTCGGCAATTGATGATGATGGCTTGGAAGTCTTGCTTTGGATTAAAACCACCAATGATAAGTGGCTAACAAAGTATGATGATCCGTCATATTGTTATCTAATGGGGAAGTGGTGCTGATGGAAACATGGCCTTTCCGTCAAATTGTTATCTAATGGGGAAGTGGTGCTGATGGAAACATGGCCTTACATATTGGAGAACAAAAGAAATGGTGAAAGATTCAAGGAATTAACCTAGTCTGTTGAGTTTAAGAGAGGAAAAGAACAAGAGATTGGAGAGGAGAGAGAGCTTTTTGACTTTTCTGAAGCCAATTAATGGGCTGAAACACGTTTTAATTTGGAGCATATGAGATTAGGCGTTGGTTCCTAGAAGGAACCGAAACCCATTACGAATGTGTTGTTTCATAATATATTAGGCGTCGGTTCCATCCTAATGTATTAGGCGTCGGTTCTACCATGGAACCGATGGGTATTGTTAATGCAAAAGTTTTCAGTTGCCAACAGGCAACCGACACCTATAGTTTTATTACACTATGTACGTCGGCTCCGCTATGTAATAATACAAATAATTTCAAAATTGCCACCGCACTGCCTTTACGCGTCACTTTTTTGTCAAGTTCTGGAGTATTGAACCCTCGAAAAAATTAATTTATTCACTTTGTCACTTTGATGCCTTAGAGTTTCACCCAAATAATTTAAGTTTGACCTTGACTTGACTATTTCACCTTTGACTTTGACGAGTAAAAGTTGAACTTTGAAAATAGGAGAGCGAATCGTTACTTGTGGCTACCAATCCAGTACTGGGATTTATATGATACAAAAATAGGAGTAGCTAAATATGGATTTATTAATATATTTCTGATTATCTATTTGGAATGTATGGATGTTTTTGAATGTAAGCTAATATTATTCTGACTATGTAGTGATCTTTGAACTTTGATTGCTAGTATTAACTTTTTGGTATATATATGCAATTGTAACAATTACCATGGATGAGCAAGCCAGCAAGGTCTACTTCAAATTAATTGTCCTTTTTTAATTTTTGTTTTTTTTTTGTCAACTCAAAATTATTTTAAATGAATATTATTTTGATGGCTACATTTACAGGAGTTCTGATCTCCTGCCATAACCCGCCCCCGGCTTATATGGGGGCTGTCCAATTGGGGCCGCCTGTAACATCCCGAAAATTTCTACAAATTAAGGTAAGCAACGAAATTGTCGTTTTGAAAGAATTACTTGAATATCATTGAAAGATTACTTGAAGATCAAAATATTGTTATTGAATTGACGCTAAAGAAAGATCTTTGTTGATTATTGACATAAACTAAAGCGTAATGACTTAATTGACATGAATTGAAGAGTGTGAACTTGATTGAAAGATAATGCAAGGGGAAGGACTTCTTGGGCAATTTACTGACAAGTGTGCGGCGCCACACCGCGCCACTTGTCAGGAGGAGATTTGCGCCACTTGTCAAGATGTGGTTAGCGCCACTTGTCACGATATAGTTGGCGGAACTCAAAAGTTATTAAAATTAGCTAAATCCTAACTATTATATATAGGAAGCTAGGATTTCATTTTTCTCTAAAACCCATTTCCCTTCTTCTCTCCCGAACTCCAAAATTCGTCCAACTTGGCCAAGGGAAAGAGAAAACCGATAAAAACCCGCCAAAATATCTATTTGTCCTTTGAAAAGAGTCCCTTACCATATATGGAAGGATTATAGCTTGGAAGATAGCTTTAATTGGGGAATATCGAGGCTTTAAAGATATTTCTTCACGTGGATTATTCGAAGAATATTTGAGGTGGGTAACCTAATACTTTGATTCCTTTTCTACATGCATAAAGTTTTGATAAGATAAGTGTGTATTTGATTGATGCTTTTGATGAGATAAACATGGATTTTGATGCATTGTTATTGAAAGAAAGATTTGTTTATTGCATTTGTATCGCTAGTTAATGCTCTACCCGTTTTGATTTGCTTTGTGATGGTATGGCCTTGCTAT